>CAHIKZ030000156.1:292500-307500 GCA_903632075.3 Acanthosepion pharaonis
ACTGTTACAGCAAAGATGAACTGCAGGCAAGGATTATGGTAGCATTCACCAACTTAAATAAGGTGACCGTATAGAAGAGTTTCAAAGTTTCCGAAGTCGTCTGGAGATCGTGGTTGAAGCCAACGACGATTTTATTGAATAAATTTATTTTTGGTATTTCAAGATATTCTTGTGTAATTTTGGTAAATATATCTGTTAAAATGAGTTGTCAGTGTTATTTTCATTTTTGTATAATCAGGACGACAATTTATTCATTTCAACCCGTATATCGATTATAGGAGTAATTATTCTTCTTTGCTTTTTGTTCCATTTATCGACCCACATTCAGATACGCCTTCTCTCCATTAAATATACAGCTCTTAATCTATATCTATAATTCTCAAAAATTATATATATATATATATATATATATATATATATATATATATATATGTGTGTGTGTGTGTGTGTGATTGGATGTCGTTTATATGTTTTACAGATTTCATTCGATTCCGATCAATTTATTTTGTTTGATAAACAATTCTTCAGTGCCGGTTTTGTGTCCAAATTGTTGGCGACATTGGCTCTCCACTATTTTCTATTATAACTCACAACAAAATTTTACTATTTACTATCTGTTCTTCGATATATAACTTTCATAAAAAAAAACTATAATAAAATAAATAGTTTAAATTAATTCAGTAATATTATCTATATCTATAATTCTCAAAACGTGCGTATGTGTATGTGTGTGTGTGTGTGATCAGATGTTGTTTATGGGTTTCCACAGTTTTCATACGATTTCGATGAAATTTTATTGTTTGATAGATAATTCTTCAGTGACAGTTTTGGGTCCAAATTTGCTGGAAAAATTACAACCTTCAAGACGAAAAATCGAAAAACTGATTTTTTACACTTTGCGCAAAAATCAAAGGCAAAATAACCTTCCAATCTTAGCTCATGTAGTGTCGGCGTGATTCACAACTCCACACGTTATCCCTCGTTTGCTGCTGAACTCGTTAATTAGCTCTTGCAGCAAAGCGTGAACTTGTGACCCTGCAATACGCGATGTGTCACGCGCTGATGTACGCGCATATGCCTAACATGCGAAACCCAACACCTGTTTCAGTTGTTATTGGCTGCATCTAGCCCCTTTACACATCCAATCAAATGTCGTCTTGTTATACTGATAGTCTACGAACCTAAGCTCATTGCTACTGCTTAATTCCGCCTTGCACATTCCCTACTCTTGACCAAGCTTTAGTCTCTCTCAAGTTCAGTTGCATAAACCCTCTTACTACAGTTTTAAGTTGTTGCTGTAAATTGTCGTTTACAGCCGGTACCAATTTAATTTTTTTATTATCCTGCCAGTTTTTTTCATTGCATTCACTGTAGTAATAAGTAAGCTTGATTTTTTATTACTCAACATTTATTTTTCCAACCTTTCCTAAAGTTATTCAAGCTTAGTGATCCCAGTAGCTTTACAGCGTTCTCTTCTGGTATTTTCACATGCATTTTGACAATTGATGCATATGACAATTGATACTTGCTTAAGACATGCCACCAAAGAAGAGAACTTGCCTAGGTAGCAAAACCGCTGCCGCCAGGTCCGCCATGCGAATAAGTGATAATGAATCGTCTTTAGAACGTTCAGTTTATCTGTCTCAAAATGCCTCTCGGAATGCTTCAATGAGAGCCACTGAGTCCGAAGATCAACGTAGCCGTCGGTTTTCTAAAAGTGCATAGCTGAACCATTCCACGAGGATGAAAATGGTGATCAAATGACTCAAAGGCTGAGGAGAAATCTCTCTTCAGCTGCTGTTTCGTGTGCGGCTGAAACATATTGAGCACGCAAAAACAACCCTTTTCAGGGCCACTCATCATTCAATTTCTTGACTTCCATTTGGGGATGTGCCTCAGTTGAACCCATCTGTTGTTACTAATATTGATTTTCGGGTGGGCTGAATTTAAACTTAAACTGCTCCCACTAAGGTAAAAAATTTCCATTAATGAAAGACTCGGTCGAAGAGGGGTTAAACTGGTGGTTCCATTATATATTTATGAACATTATTTACATTATTCGGACTATTGCCTTCATCTTTGTCGCCATATTTATTACAACGTTTCGGCCGTTGTACGCTCCGACCTTCTTCAGGTGGTTGGAATGTCGAACTGAACCCTTTATTTAGCTCACTGGGGTAGACTGTTCTAGTTCCACGTGCCATGTTTAATGGTTTAGTTTTTGTTAATAACTTAGCAAGCACAGTTCTATCCTCAGTATAATAGGATAAATTACATAGAAAATCTACGGTAATATAATAAAAATACACAAACTAATTTTAACATAATTTCAGTTTTTTTTATGGTTAAAGGCGTAACGAGGTCATCCGATTTTTTCTAATTCGTAAAGTGAAATTATCAAAGAATTGCAGCTAGGACATAAATGTTTTTTTTTTTTTTTGTTTTTTTTAATAAATCTTCACTGCCTTTAATACTTATCTATTGCTTCATTCTTTTCAAGGAAGGGACAATGCAGATAAAAGAAAATGGCTGTCGTCATTTATTTTCATAGGAAATTACCTTAAACAACAGCTTTTTCCTCTGAAGTAAAACCGGGAAAACATTAATTCCAGTACGGATTTAATGAAAATTTTAAGAATATAGCAAACACGATAATTATCATTAAGTTTGTCTTATAAATTAAACGGCTCACAACCACCTTACGACCACCTCGGTTAAGCAACATCGAGACTGGTCACTACCTAGATGGGTAACTGCTTGAGAATAACAGGTGATGCAATTTTTGCTGTGAAATTGGTGTAATGGATAACGGCTCGGATTTGAAAATTCTTTTCTAGTTGATCATATTTACTTACGCGGAAATAACCTTGGAAATTCTATGAATTCAACTATTCCCCCCCCCCAAATATAGGACAATCAATAGAACTTGTATCAATAAATCATTATTATCTCCGAATAATTCTTATATATTTTGATAACACGTAAAAAATACATATCAATCAAATAACGTTAAATACACTTTAAATTAATTACAATCTGATTATATCATATTTTGTATGGGAGTTGCCTTTACCCGAAACAGTTAATTAAACCTCTAAAGAACACAATTTCTTTATTTTCATTTTGAGCAAAAACGACTTTGTGTTTTCCTTTAAAAATATAAAGAAAAGAAGGCACTAATGAGAAACATGTCTCTGGGGGACTGAAGTTCACAAAGATACTACGCCTGGACGGAGTCAAATAAATCATACACAAAAGCTCCTGGTATACCCTTGTTTCAGAATAGAGATAGTTTTATGAATTTAACTAGGATCATCATTGTGAAAATTCTGCAGACACACACGCGCCAGCGTGCGCGCGCGCACACACACACACACACGGACACCCACCCACAAAGAACTCACATCCATATTATATATTCTATCAAAGACAAAATAGGCAAAAAAGCAGTAAGAGTCGGTTTTATTACTTTATCCATATCTTTGTGCGGAGGTTTCCATGAAACTGTCTTATAACGAATCAATGGAGTTCATTTACTCAAAAAGGTTATTACGTTGTCATGACAGAAGAGAGAGATTGATTCATTGCCAATTGTTCAAACAAATGGGCTTCGACTATACATGCCCATAGTATATGCACAAATTAGAAATTGTCCTGAAGAATAGAAAAAATAATTCATTGGCTCTTTGAAATTACCATGGCTTACTCAATCAATTTCAGAAGCCCATGTCCAGTCTTCGTCAACAAAGAAAATACGTCATTGGCGTTCAGGAGGGCGAAACAGAAAGCAAGTGAGAAAGTCGAAAATTAACTGATTCTTTTCAGGAAAGAAAGAAATATACGAGTAACGAGTTTGCCATAATTATCCGTTTGTTTCGAACAGCCTTGAATAATCTAGAAAAAAAAGAAAACTAGGAAACTAGGAAATAACGAAAGAATGGAATACAAAGAAAAGACAGAATTAATCTGAGAGGCGACCAGAGTATTCACCTAACTTGTAGCAACTTGAACTCCAGGCAAATAGATTGGATATTACTGCTGTAAAAAGCAATTATCACCGCCATCATCATCATAAATACTATGAACAGATGTGCTCGTAGAGTCATATGAACTGCTAAATGCCTTTGTAATACCGTAGACATAATTAGGTTGGGAACGGAGAGGTATACTTTTATATATAACTTATCTTGAGCAAGTAAATATGGCTGAACTCAATCATTTTCAGGTCAAACCATCACAAATGTCCTCTAACCTGAAAGTTAAACTTGGTTTCGTTTGGGTGATATTGTTTAGCAACACATTAATCTCTATGGATTATTTAATGACTAAAATTAAATATTTTGTAGGTAATTTTGTAGCTTCAGCAACATATGTGGACGCTATTTGATGCATTCAACTACAGATATATTGTACATATTTTATACTTGAAATGTAACTATAATTATTTTTAGATATGTAGTTTGTTTGTAGAGGGCAAAATATATTATTAGTAGTTTTGTTATAAAAAATATTGCTGATAGTTATAAAATAGATTGTATTTTTATAGTTTTTAGGGTTTTATTTTCATTTTACTATTTTTTACTGTATTATTGGTATTTTCTTAAATAAAATGTATTGTTTGTATTTTGACTATACATGTTTTATTTTATACTTATCTAGTGATTGCTTTTTGTTTGGGAGGGGGTCACAGTTTGCATATAGCTGGCACCCTAACAATTGCTACTATCCAGGGTTAGAGGAGCCTGGGAACATCAGCAATTAAAGGTCAGCAACCATTCTGCCGGAACTAGTGTGCTCTTACTCCTCTGCAGATGTGCAGTCAGCGTATTCTACAGCATCAGGTTACAGGTCGTTGAGGTTTGCCTTAGTCATGGACACGTAGTCACTGATTTTATCGGGGGAACACTACGACCTGGTTATTGTTATTCATGCATGTGCCATTGGAGTGACAGGGTGCAATCGATTTCTAATTTTCCTCAGATAAGGTCATTTGCATTGGTGTGCAATAATATGAATCTATTTTCGGGGTGTTTGATGAAAATAGTTTGGCCTTGAAAAATACTGCATCATACGTGATTGCTTCAGATTTTCATCACGCCCAGCCACTACTGTTTCGACTGTCGATTAGTTGTCCGACAGCCATTTTCTGCGATTGACTTTACTCCAAGTAGGTGTATGAAAACTGCACGAACACACCCGTAACTCTACCAGTGAGCAAATCAAAGAACTATATACTGAACCGGAAATCCTCCTGATATAAAAGCAATCGAGAATCTGCAGTCAACCTGTAAGGAACGACTTTGAGGAATGGATATACGAACCATTAATATGCGCAATGGGTCATGTTTTATTGGAACAAAAACCTAAATAATAAAGGAATTATTCGTTTTGTTTCAATCAATTTGCATAAATTGTAGTATAAAGCTCGCATGTCTAATCTTGGATTAAATGCAACATTTTGAAAATGGATTTAAATGCAGAACAGCCTCCTTACTTTTATAAATTGAAAAAAAAAAAGAGGATGATTTTAACCCAAGAAATGAAAAAATATGCAGCCATTGTTGCTTTAGCTGCAGAGTATAGTGATTTAAAAATCAGTAACTTTTTACATGTTGCCACATCATTTGTTCATAAGTTTCGGTTGGAGTTAGAGGGAGGTGATTGCAATGTTTCCCCTGTGACAAAAAGAAAAAAAGAGGGCTCGAATACTGTGAGATCAGCAAAATTTATACGGAATGTTCAAAACGTCATCGATGAGAAGCCCGCAGGGTCAATGAGATCCATCACCAAAGAACTCCAGGTATCAGAGTGGACTATTAGAAGTTTTGTACACCAGGACATTCTGTATGTCATATGTAATGATGAAAACCCAATTCATATCGGCGAAGACACAAGAAAACCGTCTCATGCGTTCAAAACGGTTGCGGAACAAAGCGAAAAGTCACCACGAACAGGGCATGCTTTGGTCTTTCTCTGACGTAAAAAACTTTGACCAAGATCACAAAACAAATAGACGAAATGTCAGGTCCTATATGCATCTCCTGAAGTACCCAAGGAGAAGCGGACCAAATATCAAGGAGTTGTGAGCAGTGAAGGTCATGCACTGCCAACTTACATTTTCCCACAAGGTCTTAGGGTTAATGCTGCTGGATATATTAATGTTCTTAAAACGGATGTTAAGCCCTGGATAAATAAAGTATGCAATGGAAATCCATGTCTTTCGACAAGATTTTGCACCTTCTCATTGTAACTCAGGATTGGTTATCAGAGAAATTTTACGATCATATGACCCCCAAGATATCGCCCTCTAACTCGCCAGATTTAAATCCCATGGACTGTTAAATGTGGAGCATCTTTGAAAGGGAGACTAATCGACATCCTCATTTTTTATAGCAGCACCGAAGGCCGCCATTGTCCATGTGATATCCAAAATGAATAGGGGCCACCTAATTGCAGCCAGGATAGAATCAGTAATTGAAGCCAAAGGTGGTTTCATAGAATAATTAGATATATAATTATCATGAAGGATATTTTTTGTCAATTTGAATTAAATATATACATTGTTTGTTAAGATATTGATGTTTATTAAGCATAATAAAAATATCCTCAAATAGCATTCGCACCCTCTATATACATACATATATACATATGCATACACACACACACACACACACACACACACACACACACACACACACACACACACACATATATATATATATATATATATATATATATATATATATATATATATATATATTTGTAATTCCCCAAGAGGATACAATCCAGGTAGAACTCAATGTCCAGGACAGAGTAAGAATATAATATGAAAGGTTCAAACACTAATATTCCATGGTTATAATTTATTACATTGGAATAGTAATCACGATCCAATTCATCAGACCTACAAATTCAAATTTTGAATGTGTAGGTCCGATGAATTGGATAGTGATTACGATTCCTATGTAATAAATCTTAACCCTGGAATATTTGTGTTTGAGCCTTTTATAATGTATTATATATATATATATATAATTATTTATTTAAAAATATGATTCCAACACACTTCCTATTTTCTATATATTTTTCACACATTTCACGTTATTCAATATATTTATAAGCCGATATAAGACAGAATTTGCGAGTTAGCCATTGAAGTGTCAGTATATTAGCGAGAACAAATGATAATATTAAATAATTAGAAATACCAAATGTAAAATGAATTGGATCGTATTTACGATTCCAATGGAATAAATTATGACCATGGAATATTAGTGTTTAAGCCGTTTTGTCTATTTATTTTATGTAATTTCTTTTCATATCAGTGACATTAACATTAAAAGATGAAAGAAAATCACCATATTGATAAATATTTTTAATCTTTTATAATTAAATTATTTTTTTTTTGCTAATATCTGTTGTAGATATATTAGTATTTACTAAATAAAAATTAGTAAAAAAAGATTATTAAATACTAATATATCTACAACAGATCCTAGCAAAAATCTTAGGTTAATCATATACTACACTAAATCTAGTATATCCAACTCAATGATTTGCAATGATTCTTCTCCCCCCGTTAGCGATTTTCAAAAAACCAACATAGTTTACAAATTCAAGTGCCCTCTGGAAGATTGTATCTCTAACGGATTAAATAATATTTATGTTGGACACACCACAATCTGCCTTTCACGACGCTTGACTCTACATTTGAATGATAACTCTAACATTTTTAGGCATTGAAATCAACATGCCTGGCCGCAAGCAATTCCGGAAAATCCTCGTCTCGTTAAAAAGACAACCGAAAGCTTAGGTAGAATTAAAAAATATGTATCAATATGATGATTTTCTTTCGTCTTTCAATGATAATATTATTAAGCTTATCAGACGATATGAAAAGGATGTACATATAATAAATAGACACAACTTGTCTATATTTTTAATGAAACATGCATCAATATATATATATATATATATATATATATATATATATATATATATATATATATATATATATGTCACATCATTCAATGGATTAGCAGTATTTTAATGCATACATTATGTTCTACTAGCGTAGTGATTTCGCGATTAATCGCATTAATATTGCTGATTGATTCTATGCATGATTATTTCTTTTTTAAAATATATATGCATTTGATCCCTATGGTACTGTCGGATTATTAATCAGGGATTTTCTACATACGTACATATATATACACACACCAAACACACACACAAACTCACATACACCCCCCCACACACACACATATATATATATATATATATATATATATATTCACGCACACACTTTCACTAACGTTTCCATATATACACATCCACCCAGTTATATACATACATTAGAGTCATTCTTTTTGGCATAAGTGTCCATAAATATCCACATATACATACACATGTATTAGCGCCTGCTCACACAAACACACACACAAACACACACACACGCATATGATCTTCCTACTATTGTTTGAACCACGGAGATTGCCAGTGTTTCTTTCGACTCAAATCTATTGATCAACAAAAGGAAAATGAAAACCTTAGTTTCTCTGATTTATGAAATGATAATAATTTCTTCAAATCTTCATAAAAAATTTGAAGAACGCAGCGTTATATTGAAGCAGTGAAATTGAAGATAATCGCGTATGGTTTAGCGGACATGAGAAGAGGCTCGAGCAATCTTTCAGTATAAGCCAATATGATTGCTACTGTTTATTTCTGTAGACAATGTATGCATTTCTGTTGTCTGCTACATAATTGCTATTAAGAAATAACTGAAACATTTAATATTGCAGGGAAATCTTCAAGGATGTTGTTTCAACAGCGATAACTCACTTTATCTGTACATAAAATTACCGTAAGTAGGATATTTAAGAATAGATATTAAGTTACTTAATGTTGGCTGGCATTGTGAAAGATATCGTTAGACATTTTGCATCGTACGTTATAATCCAGTCAATACAGGTTTACCCATGACTTCAAAATATTTTGGTTGATAATATCTGTACGTCCATCTAACGGTGAGCACCATGTTATATAAATACACATCTAATCAATTTGTTAAAATTAATGATAATATAGGATTTAATTCTCCGGTCTATTTCCAATTGGTGAGAGCGGAAGAAATATATATATATTTCTTAGTTTGTCCATTGTAATTAGAACGGCCGTAGTGCAAGGTTCATTTTTGACTTTTTGAAATGTCTAGAAAAATGTTAAGCATTTGGTGATGGGTATGTTTGTGCATAGAGATTTGATATCCAATCTAGCTATTTTTTTTTTATTTGTTATGTCTAAGGAAATTAATCTATTGATGAGATCTCCGGAATTTTTAATGCATACTGGGCTGATTGTCCTGTAGAGGGCCGGTATATAATTTTGCTACGGCTGTTGTTATTTTATGGGACACTGTTTATCTCTGATACTATGTGGTGGATAGGGGTGTTCTATTTGTGTATTTTGGGTAACCCGTATAACTTGGATATGGCTGGGTGGTACACTGTCAGTCTTCCTTATTTCTTATTGTTGGTAACTAAATTTCTCATAGACATTGAATTTTTGTATCTTAGTATTAATGTTATATTCAAGAATATTCTCATAGTATTTGAACCCATCAATTTATATTTTTTCGTTATACGTGTTGGTGTCTAATTGATTGGACTCCCCCGCTTTGTCATATGTTGTTTTGTCTTTTTGATAGCTTTTTTCCAATAATTCCTCAAGCTAACATATCACCGTCGTCTAGTTATTTCGTCTTTTGAATCCATTTTCGCGGTAATTGAAAAGAGATTCAAAAATCAACCTCCCACTACCAACAGACAGAATTAAAAGGATGTTGTGTCTCGTTACAAACCAAATATTACGGTAAAATAGCTATTTGAACCGCAAGGAGAACATGATTCAACCGGAAATGATAGCAGTTAAATCCATAACATTTACTCTAAACACACTACGAAGTTCCGGATATGATTTAAGCAAGTATAGAAATATTATCAGAGACAAGAGAATAATTCATTATCAACACCGAATTTCTTTTATACAGCGATACAATCAAGAATAAAATAGAAAGATTGATAGACTTATTATAAGCATATGTTATCTTAGCAGCACAAGATAACATTGTGTAGTTGACAGGCTCAGAAGAGAGTCTGTGAGGAATCCAAAAAGGTGTATTCACTGAAATCAAGAACAAAAGACTAACTGTTACCTGTAAGAGGAGAAATTGTCAGCAAAATATAGAAGAACCTTAGGTGTGACTTACTAATTGAAGATATTAGAATCAATGAGGTACTAAATTTTGTCGTAATATGTGACGGAGAACATGCCATGGAAATCCAATGACGGATTGGAATAACGAAAGATACCTTTTAGAAACTAATTTCTTTAGAACAAAGTAAATATTGATAATCTGCTCTCATATTGTAAGGACAATGGGAATATTAGCCGTTTCCTTATGTGAAAATAATCGCCATTCACTGACCACGAAGCTAGTATTGCTGACGGTTGTAATTTATGAAACATTTCTCTAAAAACATTTTCTCAAGTCTAGAAACTATTATCGATCTTACCAATTTTATGTGGGTTCCTTCCAAACATCTTGTTTGAATTGGTGTCAAACATCATTATTTTATCTTCTAGTTACATGTGCTGCCAATTTGTGTCCTTGTTGTTCATTAATTCCTCAAGTGATTTGGTTTCTCTGTTATTTGCTAAATTGAATTATTTATGATTATATAGCGCCACTTCACGAGGTCTCCATCCTAGTCAGCAATGCCTCCGATTGGTAGGTTTTGAGCACCGTAGAACCACATCTTAATTGTTGTTGTTCTCAGGTGCAATCAGACCCGGGTTGGCAGCACCTGCTAGGGTATCTGCTATGTACAAACTTGGCTCAAAAGACTAAGAAAGTATAAACATTTTTATAGTAAAATACTAGAAATACATTTTCATAGCAAAAAAAAAAAAACTTACCAGTAACAGATTTTTGTAAAATGAATTATTGCTCCCAAGAAGATTAAATTTCGGCTTTAAATGACACATAAGGCGTTGATATGGCACTAAAGATACAAACTGCATGAGGTATGAATAAAGATGTTGTTCCTTATATTGAGTACTGGATGCTTAGCAAGGCACATTCTGAGAATAAAATGGAATGAACGTGTGAGCAAAAAGAAAGTTTATATCAACTAAATGGATAACTGTGTTCAGTATAAGAAAAGAACAGTTGAAATTTCTGTGGCATATAATGTGGAGAGTAGGCCTGGTAAATTTGGCACTAACAGGAAATAGTGAAACTACATAATGGCCTTATGTAAATGAATAGTCAGAGTTGGGTAAAATATAGCAATTTAGAGGAAATATAATATACCCCATGTACTCAAGGATGAATATATATATACAAAAATAAACATTTTATTAGCTATAGGAATATATTCCTAATAACCAATACAATTTGTTTTTGATATAACATTAAAAACAATCGACTCATGCTCATTTTAGCTCTCTGGTAACTTATGATAGGAAGATGGTTTGACGCCAGTCTTCCAAATGATGAACAGTTGCATACTTTAATTATCAGTATTAAAATGTTTCTTGTTTAACCATGCTCGAAAGTGAATCCGTGTATCTATAATACTTAACTACTGAAAACAAGAGTTCAACTCCAAAGTCTTACAAAATCAAGAAAATGCAAACAGCTAGAAAAAAATGAAGGTATCTCGTTTTTCATTCTATTTGAGATTTCTGTCACTCGAAGGTTGTTGTACCTTAGAGGCATGCCTTGTATTAAACTAATGATTACTTAGTGATATCTCAATAACAAAATAAATAAGTTTCTCAAAAAACTATTTATTACTCAATTTGTGGAAGAGATTCAGAGTATAAATATGTTTCTTTAAAGATTATAAACATTAGAGTGGTGTTCTTTTTTTGATTTTAAAAGAAAATCAGTTGATTCCGAAGTAGGAAGAGAAACAAGTAATCAACACTCAGAATTAAAGCGCAAAAGAAGAACTAGAATAAAAGGGACAAAGAAGAAATGGTAAAAGATGAAATAAACATTTAAAAATATAAGAATAAGAATGAAAAATACAAGTATACCAAAGAAAATTAATCTGACGATGAGGAAGAAGAAAAAGAACAACAAAAATATCAACATATTCTGTAGCAACCGATTCCGATTACACATTGATTAAATATTGATATTTTTCAAACCGATAAAAGAAACACTATATTAAATATTTTTATCGAATTTCTACACTAACTAATTGAACCTAATCAGTTGATTTCCATTTTCCCGTTTTGATAGAAAATATTTAATCGAAGAGATGTGTCATTAAAAGGGGGAAAAAACTGACATTCATTATATAAAGTTTCTTATGTTATTCTTTCCATGTAGCAATAATATTGTAAAAAATAACTTATATTTTTTTAGTATTCAGCGCAAAAACCAAGACAGTCAAGAGATGACAAATGATATTTCATACGTTATGAACTAAATCAGTTTTGTTTAAAATCGTACATACCTCAAAGGGATAAGATATAGCATTCTACAGTGTTCTCAATAACGAAACGAGATGATCGATGAGATTACAGATTAAACGGAAATAGCAAAGTTAGTGGAGATTTATTTTCAAAAGTCTAACTTAATTGTCTGTCTATGTTGAATTTAAAAATGATCTAGAAATCAATTTATTTCAACTTTCAGATATTTTTTCATTAGTTCGTTTGGTTATCAATTGTCGGCTATTTTAAAAAGTAAAAAAAAAATCTGAATTGCTTTTTAAAAAAAATATCCAGAATTCATGTGGCCAAGCCGAAAATCGATATCTTCAAAACGAAGTGCGATCTTTAAGACTTGAAAAAGTTTCCGATTTTATTTCTGCGATGAAGTATTATCAATATTTACATTATTTACATTTCCACTATTGGTCTCAACTTTATTATTATTTTCTGAATGTTTCAGTATATTCAAGAAGGCTAACTGATTATTGTTTTCTTCTATTATAAACCTTATCGAATGTCTTATTCAATTCACATGGTCCAAATTTCCTGGCGTGGCTAAAGTATGTAAGTTTCAAATACGTATTTTTGTCTACCTGTTTTCTATAGTGGTGACGTTCCTGAAGGTATTTCCTCCATGTATTCCATGTATCTCCATATCTAGTGGCAAAAGCCAACCCATAGCCAAGCAATCCTTCTGTTTGTATATGTCAGCCTATATGTGCTGGAAAGCTGTATGTACAGAGAAAATCAACATATCTATCAGCTTGTTATAGCGATTGCAGTAGGGGTGTTCTGCTCTCAACCAGTTTTGAACGACCAATAGGGCCTCAGTCTTAATATACGAAGAGGAAATACAACCGCCTGATGGTTGCTTGGTTATGTGATAATAGGAAAAAATGAAGACAATAGTTTGACTGTAAATAATATAAATATTTCTATGATTTGTTTTCAACTTCAGTTGATATGTTTATTATTCATCAGTATGAGCCAAGCCAAAAATAACTGTGTGTAGATAAAAGCAAGCAGATGTTTCAAGACAGATGAAACGCTAGAGTATAAATGTCGACACAATATTATATATATATATATATATATATATATATATATATATATATATATATATATATATATATATATATTCCGTCTGACAAATCGTGAAAATTCAAATAATTCTAAAAGCTTCTGTCAAAAACTAACATAGACACTGTTACCCTGTTAATCGTGTGTCACTTATGCTTCACTTAAAAACTTTAGGATTATTTGTCCAAACCAATATGCACACACATATACATACACATACACTCATATATATATATATATATATATATATATGTATATATGTGTGTGTGCGCTGACACATAACTGTCATTGCGGACTTTTGATCCCATTATCAATTTTCATATTTTCACATGCTCTATCTTCGATATTTTGAACATAAATCTTACCAAAAAATTTTACCCATATATATATAGAGAGAGAGAAAGAGAGAGAGAAAGAAAGAGAGAAAGAAAGAGAGAGAGAAAGAGAGAGAGAAAGAAAGAGAGAAAGAAAGAGAGAAAGAAAGAGAGAGAGAAAGAGATAGATAGATAGATAGATAGATAGAGAAAGAGAGGCCGTAATAAACAAACACTTCATTTTTACCCAGGTTCGTATAGCCCCAAAGTTAACTTCCTTTCGTGTTTACATTTGGCTATTATCTCAGACCTCACATTCATAAACTCAGTGTCAGCGTTTGTATTGCAATAGCGAGCTTCTCCTCCTGAAACAGCCTACACAAGTTGCCATTCACTTTGCAGTTCAGACATCTCTGCCCCGTCGAATTATCATGGGGTGCATCAAAATTACCAGATTTGGACATTCCGTAAAATACTCTATTTAATGGCCAGACTTCTGTTATTTTTTCTTAAAACTTCAGTGGTAGTTTGCCAGTTTCGTATTGAATTTATGTTTTATGTATTATAAATTTCGAATTATGGTTATACCACTTTTTTTTAAAACTGACCCTCAGTGCAAAGAATCTATTATTATTATTATTATTATTTAAAAATATGTATTCATCGCGACACAGAAATTAAAATTTTTCGGCACTAAAAACTTTAAATTAAACTTAAAATTAAAGTTTATGTTCCATTCTCAAGAGATGCTCAATAACTTTCGAAAAATTATTTACTTTTTTTTTAGCTAAATAGTATTATACTAGCAGCATGGTCCGGCGTTGCCCGTGCTTGATTCAAAAATCGTACGACTCATACAGCAATTGCTATCACTTGACTTAAAATATTTTTGCCCTTCCTTGCCTTTAAAGAAGTGCCCTTTGCCGTGCTGGTGTTGCTACATTCCTTACTTCTTGCCTATGTCAAACTGCGATTTTTCTCTAAGCTCTATACTAAACCTTAAATCTGTTACGAAAAAAGAACTAAACAAAATGATCAGCTTTAAAAAAGGACTCGTAACTGGAAAAACCGAATGAAAAAAGAATGTTAA
>CAHIKZ030000156.1:310000-470000 GCA_903632075.3 Acanthosepion pharaonis
ATATATATATATATATATATATATATATATATATATATATATATATATATATATATATATATATATATAAACGGGATGACAGGTCCTTAATAGTTGCGACAAATAACAACAGTTCAATGCTCGTGCATTCTCAGTCCTTGTAATTTCATGTATCTTTCCATTGCTGGTTCAATTTTCTCCATGCGATTCCATGAAAAACAACATATACGCTACCCTGTTGAAAACAAATACCCGTGCCTGCCATGTGATCAGACCGTTAGACTTTCAGCTGGTCGAAAAATGTCATGTCAAAATCCATCATGATTCCAGCGGAAGCCAGCAACTTTTACACGTGACGACAGTTCAGCAGTTAATTTTGCTTCTTCAATTTTCCCACCGTAAATGTCGCATTCGTAAAAATGACAGTCCTGCGCCTACCATAAATCGATTGATCGTATTAGTGGTAAATATTTATAGGCACATTTTAATAAATAAGAAAAAATTATTATCCAATTTCCACTATGTATACTATTGTATCATTCTTTGGGGGCATGTCTTTTAATAGCACTAACTTTAGAGATTGCTTGCCTCCTGACATTTATACTATTCGCTAAGAGTTGGAATCAGATTACGTGGATTTTAAAGCAGTAGCTAAGTGTAAAACCCCTGTTCAGTATCTCAATACTATCAGAAGATCCACAAGAAAGATGTATGAAAGGTGAATAGAGTTATGGATAAGAACACTAAACAGTCAACTGACGCCAGTGCAAATAAGTTCCTGGTTTCATGCCACATTATCGCGCGTATTTTAACGGTTTATATGTGATACAAAAAAAGGAGATTCATGTCTACAGTCAAAAGATACAACTGAATAAACACTTACCTTTTTGAAGCTCGCGCAAACTGAACCAATATTTACATTTTTTCACTCGCGTACAATCGGGAGGTACATCTTATTTTTCAAAATAAAAATGATCTGAATTAAATTACACAATTTCGATGTATCGTAAAACAAAACAGAGCGCCCTACCTTTTTTTATTCTAGTACATATCACATGTATATCAAAACTTTTCTTTTCTTTTGAGTAAGCCAGCTCTATATCTGATTCTGTGACTTTACAAACTAGATCCATGTATGATTACCTAGTGTTCAACAAAACGAGAGAATTCAGCATTATATAAACTGGAAAATATCGATTTGCTGTAGAATATAAGCCAAACGTTTATCATTAAAATATGTTATCCGTATGGAGTTAAATAATTCAATTTTCCTTTTGAAGAATACATTGGTATAAAAAAAGAAATCTTATAAAGTTATACAAAATATGCAAATAAAACATGAGAATACAATATGGTTATTGAAATCGTTGTTACTTTCCTTCTTGTAATTTAAATGTCTGTTTTTGGGGGTTTTATTGTTTTGTTTTTTTCTGGTGGACTTTAAGTAATTCAATAAAGATCTAAAAAAAATGACAAAAAAACGAGATTTTACTTTCAGATGGATAAAAGAGTAACAAAGAAATCAGCCTTTCGAATTTGTTTGCTTTCACGCTAAGGAAGTAGAAACGCCTAAAGGGAGGCAAGTAACATACTGAATGACACTATTGTTGAAGGGCGATGATTGGCCGAAAGGAATAAGTGACCTCACAAGAGACACAGGTTCCTCAGCGCCATCTTGTCTCTGAACTTAAGGGTTTTTTGTAAGTTAGAAAAAGAATTGAGAAATTGTCCAGATTACCATTTGCATTGTAAGACTCGCAGAATGCGATTCACGTGTCCTTTTCATTTCCAGTAAGGATATATATATATATATATATATATATATATATATATATATATATATATATGTGTGTGTGTGTGTGTGTGTGTGTGTGTGTGTGTGTGTGTGTGTGTGTGTATTATACGTCTTTTAAACCCGTGGAAAATTTTCTAAAAAAAAATACGTAGAAATGCCAAAGCAAAATGTGAATACTGTTTTGTCCTCGTTCGTTTCGACAGGTTTAAGTGATAGGTCATCCGATTCAAGAATCTAAAGAAATCTTCTGAGAAAAAGCGACAAGGTGATTGAAGAAGCCACAGAAAATGATACGACTACCTCGAGTTGATATGAAACAGCCTCAATCTTTTCTGTCCAAAGAATTACGCACAAACTTAACTGAAACGTAAATCAAATTGCGCGTCCATTGACTCTGTTGATGTTACACACAGGAATGTAAATAGACAATTCTTGACAAAGCACGCAAACTTAAATCGTACGAGCAATGAATGAAAGCTTTTTGTTTGATATTTTTTCAAAATACTGGCTTTTGAAATGAATGAATGTCTATAAAAGTTCTTCTTCTTTATTTACCATGTTCCTTCAGAACGTGATTGATCATGGTCTTCCACAACTTCCAGATCAGTGTAGCTCTCAGCAATATTTGTCTTTTTACTACACCTCCTACTTTTCTGTCATTTATTTATGCATGCTCCTTCAATTGGTTACACGCTATTTCCATCTGACTTCGAGGTACCAAGATAGAAAGAAAGAAAGAAAGAAAGAAAGAAAGAGAGAGAGAGAGGTGGCAGGGTGGGACAATGTTTAGCGGCTCGGATTGAGGAATCGAAGAACCGAGTACAAATTACAGTCGAATCCATGACAATCACTTGTGAATGTTATGAATCCTCTTCTTCTCTCCCCCTTCCAAATCATGGGTAAATAGCAGGAGAGACTGGGTTCTATAGCATTGGATGGCAAATGGCCCACACTGAATTCAAAGCCTGCGTAGGGTCGTTTGGAGACCTTGTGGCACGTAGTCTTCGGCTCTTCAAAAATTCAGGTTGGTTTTGCCCAAAGCCTACCCCAGTATAAGGAACTGATTTGCTTGACTCTCAAACGTCGAATAAGACGGGAGAGTCCAGCATATTTATACATATTAACAATAATAATAGTTATATAAACAAAAATGTGCATCGATGTACAATCAATGACTATTTTTTTCTTTCCAAATTCACCGGGACCCACGAAAGAAGGATGGACCTACTGATAAATAAATGGCGTTGATGATTTAGATTATAGCATTTTATTATAAGTGGACGGAATACGGCGACATTTTATTGTTTCATTATAAAGTTATGCATCACTGATTCATTTCAGTATGAATTTAAAAGAGGTAACATTTGAGTGACAAAACCCAATGTACTTCGTAACCGATATTAGTTGACCGACTAGGGAAACGATTACATAGACTATACGCCAAATAGATACATACATAGATATGAACAGAGTGAGATTAGATAGATAGATTATTAAACAGGAATATAGGCTAAATACTGCATGGTGATTTGAAGTTTCAACTTAAGAGTGACATGGTGTATGTGTGTTGGGTTGGGCTTGGCTTACATCATTGAAACTTCCTATGATGAGCACATTAATGCATATAACTGACTCATATCATCCAGAGTTGATATCTATATCCACATTTTCTTTATAAATACGTTTTGCTCAAAGTTGGGAAATGTTCTACTATAAATACTTTCAGATTTTTACAATATATATTCATACACACACTCGAACAGACACACACACACACATATATATATGTGTGTGTGTTTGTGTATATATATAAAGAAATAGATTAAGTCCAACAATTATTTCATATATTTTTCTGTTTATGTGTTATTTTTGTAGATACAATTTATTTAAGTAAATGATCTGTTTTTAATTAAACAGAATTAATTGAACATTCAGGCCGGTAAATGTAATTACTAATGTTTAATTAAAATCAGACCATTTACATAAATAAGTTGTATCCATGAAAAATAACGTATAAACAGAAAATCGTTTACTGTCAAGAATTTAGCCTAAAATGGCTTGGAAATGAGAGTAGTTTAAAAATTTTCAAGACACATTAGGCTAAATGTTTAAACTACTCTCATTACCCTAATTCCAAGATCTAAACTCTTTATGTCATCTAAAATAATTTTCTTTAAATAATTAAATAATATAAAATAATTAAAATAAACACTTATCAATAATTGATATCCTAATTATATAAACGGCAAAGAAAGCATGTTTCATTTAAAGAACAACAAATTTAAAATAAGAAACACATAATATTAAAAATAACAGAATTCACAAGGAAATATAGGAAAAAGCAATAAAAAAAATCATACCGAGATATTTAATACCAGTCAAAGAAAATAAATAAAATAATTTACTAGCAATCAAGGAAAATTGTTTACGGAAAAAATAGCAGTTTAGTTACTAAGAATAATATATGCCAAATTTCTGTCTCCTATATACGAACAATGCTGTGTGTTAATTTTCTTGCCCACTCGCAGAGTTTCTATTGAAATAAAAAGTCATAAATCGTTTTGCATGGGATATAACAATTTCACACGTTCACAGAAACTTGCTTGCCACATATCGGAACAAAGTACCATCAAACAACGCTTTAATAAGCTGGATAAAAATTATCGTTACATTAGACAAATGCTCCAAACAATGCCAAAATACTAGCAAAATAAAATAATAAAAACAGAAAGATCCTTGAAGCAATGCGCACACAAAAAACAACCATTAATAAATTAAAAGACATATAACTTACGAGTCTGAAAACTTAAAGGCATATAAATAAATATAATGCTTCAATTTCGTAGCAATACACTTTGGTTACATCACAGGGTTCATTACATCTACGATTCTGGAATCCAAAATGGACGCCACGCGCAATCATCACGTTAAAAACACATCAATTGTTTTGAATCAGATCTCGTGTACTTTTCTTCTGAAATGAACTTCGGACAATTTCTAAGAGATTCGTTTCCTTGTCTGAGAAGACTATTCGAAACAACATGGAAAATTTTCACATGAAAATTAATCAACACATTTTCACTTTCCTTAATGTACATTTGATGGTTAAATACGCAATAATATATATATATATATATATATATATATATATATATATATATATATATATATAAAGGAATATAGTCTTAAGGTTTGCTATATTTATGGAATAAAGTGCTCAATATCAGAGATAGAGCGTGTGTAAATATAAAAGTTAGCATGAAGTCAACACTTAGAGGCGACAGTCTGTTTCATGCTATATGCAATCGTCAGGCCTGACGATTGCATATAGCATGAAACAGACTGTCCTCTAAGTGTTGACTTCTATGTTCACTTTTATATATATATATATATGTGAAAATATATAGAAAATCGGAAGGAACTGGTTAGGTAAATAATCCAAAGTCCCTTAGTATTGAAACATGAGACCTCTTATGTAGCGATTTGGAATCATATTTTTAAATAAATAATATATATATATATATATATATATATATATATATATATATATATATATTATTAACACACTTCAAAATGCTGACCCCTACGGGGAAAGATATATACATATATGGATATGTGTACGTGTTACTATTTCTCGTGTCTGAGTTATGGTATCTGAAAGGAAGGAGCAGCGAGAAAACACTTGAAAATATCCGTCGGGCTAATGTAAATCGATATCACTGGAGGTTAAATTTCATTGTTTCTGCTTAGATGGGGACCCTTGTCTGGCATTTACAAGACATTCACTCGTTCCTATCGAAGTTAGTAATTCTGGAAAAGAACGTATCGATTTAAGACAACTGATTTAGAGTGGCTATCGTAGAGCAACCGCATCATTGACTTTTCAGTAGAATTCTCTATTTATAAAACCGTATCGCTAGGACTTTAAGTCAATTCGCTTTCTTTTTGAAAGGAACTGAGTTATCATTTCTCAATTTATTTTAGTAAATTTATAGGCGTTCACATAAGTTTAAAAAATATATATATATATATATATATATATATATATATATATATATATATATATATATATATATATGTGTGTGTGTGTGTGTGTGTGTGTGCCTCTGTGTGTGAAATATATAATTCAACATAATAACACACATTTACAAAATTAACTTCTGTTCTACATCTAAGGATTGGTTTTATTAGTGTGGCGTTCTCGGTTACAAGCCAATATTAAGAGTAATATTAGCCGGTTCCCATATGTGGAAATCTAAGACATTAATTGAATGAACAGCTAGTACTACTCTCTATTGAATTTCTTTTAGCAGTTATGGCTCTTTCCACAAATGACGGGGAGTAGGGCTATCCCACATTTGTTTCAAGTAGTGTGGCTGTTTCATTATATTAAGAATGCTATTATTTTCTTTTGATTGACATGTGCTATCCAAGTGATGTAGTTTCTCTTATTTGGTACATTTTTTTGGTTAGACACCAGTCCACATGGCTTGAAACGTATTGTTCCCTTTAAGATCTTCAGGATTTATTTGCTCAGAGCTTTTTTTACTCATTGATCTGAGAACAATAGACCAGTTTAGATATTTCTGAACGAACTCGGTATGACGTCCATATGAAAGGATTGATCTGAAGAGGCTATTTGGGACAATACTCGAGTTTTAAGTTAATTTTTTGGTGTTGGGCGAAACTACAACTAATGCAACGTATTATATGTTCAATTTCATATTCTTCTGTATCTGTCTATATTTCTGAGATGAGGTATTATGTAAATTATTTAAATTATTCGGACTTTTGTTCTCATCTTTGTCGCCATATTTATTACAATATTTCGACCATTGTACGCTCCGGCCTTTTTCAGGTTGTTGGAATGTCGAACTGAACCCTTTTTTATTCGCTCACTGGGTTAAACTGTTCTAGTTTCGATGCGAAAACAATATAAAGGGCAGACAGGCCGCCCCCTTAAAGCAAGGCTTCAAGAAAACAGAAAAGCTGTAACATCAGGGGAAGTGGAAAATTAGGCGTGGCTGACCATATATGAGATCTGTGGGATCATGTTGAGATCATAGACAAAAACACCATTGGAAAATTCGTAAAATTATGGAATCAGCACATATGCTACACCACAAACTCTCCTGAGCCGACCAAGCATAGAAATGAATACACTATGGGAACAAGTAATAAGGAGTGCCAGAGTACAGTGATAATAACAATAAAAATTGCAATATGAGCTCTGGTAAAAACATGAGGTGATAAGAGTAAAAATTGCAATATGAGCACTGGTAGAAAATGATTGCTGAATACGTTATGTTTATAATACCCAGAAATTCATACACAGATATCCACAAGGACACATGGCACAGTGAATAAAGGCGTTAGATCCAGTGACAGGCAGTGGAGAACTTGGAGAAGATAACTGATAACTGACATCCATCCTAGTGAGCAAAATAAAGGGTTCAGTTCGACATTCCAACCACCTGAAGAAGGCCGGAGCGTACAACGGCCGAAACGTTGTAATAAATATGGCGACAAAGATGAGGAGAATAGTCCGAATAATGTAAATAGTATTCATATTCTTCTATATTCAATTTGGTGTAATTTATCCCTACAAAGGGGTATCCTGAAATTTCTTGATAGACTCAGTTTAGATTTCATCATTGTTTTCATACGAAATACAGATATTAACTGTTGGGAAAAGGTGTATCGTTAGTTCTGTTTCTGTGAATACTTAGTAGCGGTTGTTAATTCTTTCTCCATCCTTATCTAAACCAAGAATACATAATCCCTTCATAATCAATACATTGGCTTCAGGGGAGGGAAGCATGATTTTTAGTTTCTACCAATATATTCGTTTGTGATGTATGAAATGCTTAATTTATTAGTTCTCATTTCTTTACACGTATGTTTTAATATGCACGGAACATTGTTTTAGAAAAAAATAAATAGACAGCGTTTCTCACTTCTCACTTCTACTCCCGGTTAAATGCATTTCTGTATTATAGTTCTCGCCAGACAATGATTTTGTGGACGCATCTTCTATAAGATTGAGTCATTCATTTGAGTTATAGTTTAGAAAACTGCTTCTGCTCGACAAGGAGAGGAAATCACTATTAAATTGAATTTATGTTAGTGTAAGATCGACATAGCAGATATATAATATTCTATTGGAGTAGTATGCAGTCTCCTGGAGTTGTTTGTTGATATACCCTATCAGTTAAAAGTATTTGTCACCCTCAATTTTCTTTTTATTTCGTATCCTAAAAGTGTTATCTTCAACAGAACAAGTTAAGTTTTATTTATTATAGTAAATACAAGTCTTCCTGAGTCACATTGAATACAAATTAAACCAAAAAACACGAAACCTTCTTAATCTTTTGATTCATCAAAATTACCCTTTTTAACCGCTCCGCTCTTACACAGATTCTCGGCATTTTTTTCACCAAAGCCTGGAGGTAGACTGAAGTTATATCTACCCAGCTGCCCTACTAGAGTTGCCAGATGTGAGCCGCACTTGTGGGTTTTTTAGCTTTGATTTTTGATGAAGTTCATCCCACACTAGTTCAATGGGATTAAAATCCGCTGATTGCACCGGACAAGACATCAGTTGAAGGATGAGCTGTTCCTCTTTGCTTTTAATGTACCCCTGGCAGAGTTTACTAGTATGATTTGGGTCATTATCTTGCATTAGTACACATCCTTGTCGCACAAGCCATGTGCCAGAAGTGATCGCGTTATGCTGCTGTTTGCTCTGCTAGCCAGTCTGATTCAATCTGCCCTTCAATTGGTGCAAATCTCCGATTTTGCAACAACCCTCCACTACCATAACAGAACCTCATCCATGCTTAACAGTTGGAGTGATACAGGGAGTTGCAGATCTTTCACCAACACTTCGCCGCTCATATACCCGCCTATTTGACCCAAACATTACTAATTCTGATTCGTCCGTCCAAAGGATCTTATTCCGCTGCTATATTGTCCAGTCTTTGTGTACCTTGGCTCACTGGAGCCTTTTAACTTTGTTTAGATTCCTCAACTGTGGTTTCTTAACTGCAATTTTGCCATATAGTCATGTACTCAGGGTGGATGTTCACATATTTTTCACGGCATTAGATCAGTTTGAATCAGTCAGCCTTCTGTTACACAAGCTGGTGACTGATAAAATTGTCATCTGCTCTTGTTGTTGCTTTTGGTCAACAAGCGCTACTTCTTTTACTGTTTTGTCCCGTTTCCTGATGTCTCCTAACAGTATAATCCACTCTAGTTCAGGGAATATTTATTTGTTTTGAAATATCTCAGCTTGAATATCCTTCTTTTTGTTTTAAAAAGAAATGATCTCCAATCTTTGTTTAATTGTAAGTTCACGTGTTTTGCGCATTTTGCTAAGAAAAAAGTTTCGATCCGTTGCAAAATTTAGGATTTAATTAAACAAAATAAGAATAACATTCTTCATTACTGGTCAAGGGATATTAGCAGCATAGGTAAAACAGGTAGTATCTAGCAAGCAGTAATTCAACAAAATATAGTCTAACGTGAGTTCAAGTTGTGGTATAATGTAACTTTTGGAAATCGTTTTATTCATGCTCACTACTAAAGACGAAAAACCCTTCGATCATTTTTTTAAAATAATGTTATAATACTAAGTTCAAAGTTACCGAGGATGACTTGTATTTAGTATAATAAATAAAACCATTGTGGTTCTTAACTTGTTTAATTAAAAATAGCACTTTAGCATGAGAAATGAAAAATTTTTGAGGTTTTCCAAACACTTTTGGCTGATAGTGTATATGCTATCTTTACATCGCTTAAGAGAACGAAAGACAAATTTGGTTGTACAGATTTTCCGGAATAAGATGTTTATTCGTAATTTCAACATAACGAATACAATTGAGATACCCCTGAATCCTGATTTTGGGATGTCTTTCACATTCTGAAATTAATATGAAAAATAATTAATTTTTTTCTTGTGTTCTTCCTGTGTGTGTGGTCGAGATTTTTTTTGCGTAGAAAGCATTTTTGTCTGTTTACAAACAGAGTATTCTTTTGAACGAACCCGTATAGACATTTGCTGATGTTGTATGAAAGAATAAGTGTTTAGTCTCTCATTTCGTTTTTATATATATATATATATATATATATATATATATACGAATCCACCGGCTTTCCCTTTTGACATTGTTATATGTAACATTTACATCAGCTGTTAAGAAATATTTATTGAACGGTTAGTTAACATGGCATTCGAAATTACAATTACTTCCCAAGAACACACACACACACACGCACACACGCACGCACGCACGCGCACACACACACACACACACACACGGGCCTATCGTAAATATTCGGGTTTCAATTCTCGGTACTGGATGCGCACTGCTGATGAGTCCAAATGTGACGAAACGGCCATACTGTGCTTTCTGCATCCTGTTGAGTTTTTTTTAGACTCGATGAATTAAATTATTATGATTATTTTAAATCCTCCTAATTATATATATATATATATATATATATATATATATATATATATATATATATATATATATCATTGAATAATATATATTTATTGTGTCTTCTTATACAGTACCTTTCCAGGTGTCCAATCAGCTTTTAGATGTTAATATGAAATTCTTCAAGGAAAGCGAGGTAGTTTCTTTTTTTAAATTAATACTAAATTCTAAAATGACAATAATAGAGAGAGCGTGTTTTTTAAAATTCACAATAACAACGGAATGCGGATTCTGTCTCAGCTGCAATATTTGCCTTTTTAATTTACAAAACGAAAACTCTATTGCAAAATTGAATCGTCCAAAAACATTGAACAGAATTGTAAATAAGTCAAAATATATGTATTGAATAAAAATTGATATAGAATAGTAACAAAACATGTAAAATTATGTTAATAATAATAATATTAACAAAACCTGTAAAATGTTTTTTTTTATTTAAATTTGAAGATTTACGACAAAATTTAAACTATTTCGTTTTTCCAGATAATCAACAAATCCTAATTAAACTATATATTCATCAACATAAACCTTTATTAAATGAATTACAACCACCTTCATAAGTTTTTATCATGCTGAAACAAAATATATCAATTAAAAATTAAGAACACTTTATTTTTTTTTTTTACATAGTTACCAGTGCAAGTAATTATTTGTGCACATGGAGAAATCAATATAAGACGTGTTCATTGCTTGTAAGCTGTGTATACAACAGTTAAACAGTATAACTTATTGTGTATGCAAAAGTGTGCAGTTAGCAACTGAAATAAAAACATACATGCATAGGTCAAGAGAAATTATTAAAAAAAATTATTAAAAAAAATCACATAGTTGAAACCTATATGGAAAAAACTACAAAAAGATATGAAGACGATTTGGTGCGTACTTCTCATATGTGCAAGTATTATGGGATAATTATTCAAAATGGAAGGTCTTTCTTATGACATAACATTCAACAAGTGTCCGTCCGTGAAAAATACTAGCAAAAACAAGTAAACATCTAGTTTGGCAAAGCCATGCAAATCCTACTCGGAATTTTGCGGTTCTCCAAAGCTCACTGGCCAATGTCGGAATCAATGTGCATATATCTACAGTGTGACGAAATCATTACAATGAAATATTCATGGCAGAATGCCGAGAAAACGACTACTTTCGAAATAGCACAAACGTCCTCGTTTCAACTATGCCAAAGCTCATATTAATAAACTAGAAACATTCTGGCAAATGATTTTCGGGTGAAAGGAAAGTTGATATTTTTGTGAGGAAAAATATGTGATACATCTGGCGAGCTCCTAATATGGTTTTTGAAGAGAAAAAAATCTATAACAATCACTAAACATGGTGGTCAGAGCATTAGGATTAAGTAATACACATTGATGGCGCAATGGACTCTGCAAGATACCAAACAGTTTTGAAAGAAAGTGTTTTGTCCTCTGTTCATAAATTGGGTTTAGGTCGGGAATGGAACTTCCATCAGGACAATGACCTTTAGCAACAAATCAAATCCACAAAAGAATCGGTTCGTAAAAAGAAAGTCAACTCTTGGAACGGCCTTGTCTTAGAAATTCCTGATCCAATTGAAAATCTGTGATTCAGTCAAAAGAAGGCAGTGCATGCATGAAACCCAGGTAAAATCGTGTCATTATGAGAGTTTTGCCAAGAATGGTCACAAATTAGAAATCTCTCTTAAAATCAGTTTAAAAGATTGGTTGACATTCTAAACTCAAAAGGAGCAATCACCAAATATTAAATGTAAGGGCCCACTTACTTTTACACATCTTAATTTCTAATAAATATTTTTATATTTCCAGTTTGATGAAAATTTTTGAAGTGGTTTTAATTGATTTAATAAAAAGCTTTCAATAATGGATATAATGTTCAAGATTTGTTGAACATGTAGAAGAAAAAAACAGTTTTTAAAAATATCATCTTAGGCTTTAACTTACTATTGCACAGCGCTGTATAAGTTGAAGTCCTTGTACTCAAAGTTTGGATGGAGCACAATTTTGTAATAAGTGAGTTTATGATCTATATCTCTCTTTATTTTCGATTATATTTTATAAAAACATCTAATGAAGTAAATTTGTAAATGTCTACTCTAATTTGTGTCACTGTCGAGACATGTGGAATTGGAATTATTTTTTATTTTTATTTTAAACCATCCGTTTTATAATATTAGACACTCGTCTAATTTTTTGCAAATTTTATCAAATTCCTCTTGCAACCGAATCCACTTTTATATCGGGCTCAATCCGTTCTATGCAATGAACACATTGATCGAACGAGAACCGGTGTTTCAGCGTGATTTGACCGTAAATTAAGCATCGTAGAGCCAGGTCAGTACTTAGATGGGGGACCGCTTGGGAACACTTGGTACTGTAAGCCCCCAAACTCCAACCCTTACCTCACAGTCGGTGGGGGTGTGTGTAAACGGTAGTGTCAGAGCTATGCCGCCCGGAACTTCGTTCCTGGTAGGGCCACCCAAGGTGGACAGGTCTGACACACACGCCGGCTAACAAGGGCTCTGGTGAAAATCCAAGGAGCGTCTGTATCGGTAACCGGCGGCTTCTGGTCGTTCCTGTCTCTGCGTCTGTGGGAACCCCGCGGCAAGCAAGAACGTTATCCGAGTAGGCCTGGGTACCCTACTTCTGTAATTTATCCCAAGAATCTTCTTCTCATAACAGGAAGAAGCCGGCTCAATCCGCCCAGGGTGAGTGCCGCATCAGTACAGTACAGTAATGAACTCGTTGGCTGTTGTACATATGTGTTTTAACAATTGCTACCTGAACAGAATGGTCTGCAGAATATTCAATTTTTTTATTTATTTTAACACACACACACACACACACACACACACACACACACACACACACACACACACACACACACACACAGAGTCACAGACACACACACAGACACACACACATAAACTTTAAGTAAGAAAGATTACCCATATAAAAATAATTACATTCATAAATTAGATTCAAACTGATAACCGTAAATGTTTTTTACAATATTAAAAAAGTACGATTGGTCGAGTAAACAAACTTATAGTTTAATTTTTTTTAATATGTTATATTTAAATGTGTTAATAAATATAGTATTTATCTTATATTAAATCCCTAAACTATTTGTAAAAAAATTAAATATTTAACTTGATAGCAAGCTTCATATTAATTTCTTTCGGGATTTTTTTAGACATCTAAATTTCTATGAAGCATTAAAATCTATTCTTTACATAAGTTGCTACAGCGCAATTACAGCCACTTTCTCTTTACTTCCCTCTCCCTCTTCTTTCTTTTTCCTTTTTTCTTTTTTCCCTTCTCCCCCTACCATTTCAATATATCACTTCCGTTAAGTGAACCGTCTAAATACATCAAAGTCTGGTCACTCCTCCTCCCCCAATACAAAGTATACTTGAGAGAGATATGAAATTAATCCCTCCCTATACTCTACCATGACTCTTTAACTATTCCTTTTACACTCTCTGTTAAATTACAAAAACTTACATTACCCATCAATTTTAATTTCATTTTTCGTTTCATTGCATTTTTGGAAGTGCTATCTGATGATCCGGCGCCGTTTAAAAGGGCTCAGGTGAAATAAATTGTTATAATGGTACCTTAAAGTGGTCTGTTTTTCTTTAAAACATATATATATATATATATATATATATATATATATATATATATATAAACCTGTATGAATGCAAATAAACATATAAATACACTATACAGACATTGTAAAGTCACTATAGGATTCATGCTTTAAAGTAAGTCGTCAATATGCTGATGTCTCTGATTTATATCATGGCTCCAAGATTAGCAACATTGGACCAATCAGGAGTAAAGT
The DNA here is from genome assembly GCA_903632075.3 of Acanthosepion pharaonis. Taxonomy (NCBI): domain Eukaryota; kingdom Metazoa; phylum Mollusca; class Cephalopoda; order Sepiida; family Sepiidae; genus Acanthosepion; species Acanthosepion pharaonis. Next base: position 324,128 of record CAHIKZ030000156.1, read on the forward strand.
GAGTCTATCTAGTAATCTGAGTGTCTGTGATAGAATAGGTTTTCAAAAAATCGTTGAAAGGATAGAATAGTCAGTAAAGAGCTATTAACTAAAACTCTGTTCTTTTGTTGGAACTCGCCTGCTAAGGTGTACAATTTTAAGAACGAGTAATTATTCGCTACGCTCATCGCCATATTTACAGGTGGAAAACAACTGATTCGCGTTTGGCATACGAAGACATCTAGAATACTGATGAGAAAAGCAATGTATAATTTCGTTAAGTGATTGGTGACTCCCTATCGATGCCATGAAATTATTTAGGAGGTTCTACTCGATAAGTTTGCGAACGAACATTTTCCCAAATTATACAGTAAGTAATCTACCAAGTTAAGTCCTTAGTAGTGTAAGTGTTTTAAAAGTGTAACATAGATTGACACAAGTATACGATTTTGAACAAGCGTGTCACTCGTGACTAGTAAGGTTATTTAAAAATGTATATTTATTACCCCATACCAAACTAGACCAGTTTTCGGTAATAAGTTGGTTGGAATTTATCTATAAATACCACATAGGAAACTAGGTTTCATTTCTGTAATTATATTTTATGTAGACTACAATTTTCTATGTCAAAAATAGATGACGAAAATTGTCTCTGGGTTGAGACTGCTGATTCTTCATTTTATATCTGTCATTTATAAAGCCAATTCTTTAAGTAATACAAAATATTCTAATGTCTCTATATTTCTTACGTTTATTTATCTTGTGTTTTCATTTCCTCCTATCGTAGAAGACTGTCTAAAAATGGTATCTTATTCTTTAACCTTGCAAATGAATATTGACAATGAAACGTAGACCTTTGCATGTTGTCTCAGATAAAAATTCAATTTGAATATCTCTATAGAGAAGAGCAGTTTGTTTTTACTTAGACTCTACTAATGTGTGCGCATACTACTACTAATGCTACTACTACTACTACTACTAATAATAATAATAAAATAATGATCATAATAATGATCATAAAAAGTAATACATTACAAAAAGCATCCCTCCTAAGAATGATGAGATGCCTAATCATCTAATTAATTCAGTAATTTACGAATTCAGGTATCAGTCCGATGCTATGTGAACAGAATAGGTTAGAGGTTGAAAGTACTGATCAACCAGAACATACCAGCCAATATTCGCAAGTAAAAAGGCAACTATTTATATAGATGTGTTAATATATCAGTTTCAACAATAGCTGAATATTTGACAGAAAACCACTACTTGGACATGCTCTCAGGGCTAAGTAACGAAAATACCAGTTATTATCGAAAGAGTTTAGGCTTAGTACACAGTAATTACAACCAACCATCTCTCTAAGCTGTAAGTGTCTTTGGTAGACTGAAAGGTAATTACTCGTTAATATTATATTTGTGTTTGCATACAACATTTGTGTGGTGTTGTATATTTCTCAGTTGCTGTGTAATTTTTTTTGTTATCAATTCCCGCACGTGAGAAAGATCCGATAAAACGGTTTTGCTGTGTTCAATCGTTATATTTTGGTAGTATCAATTTACGTAATATATATATATATATATATATATATATATATATATATATATATATATATGTAATGTTATAAATTATACGATAAGATTTATACATGCCTAAAATTGTGGATGTAATAACACGTGTAAATATTTAGCAACATAGCTCAAGATAATCTACTCCATGCTGGCTCGTAAGAAATCTCGCCAGTGAAATGATTGATCTATTTTCTTGCGAGAGAATTCTTTATCCTTCAATGCCTGATGATGTATTTCGTGATGAATTTCTTTGTCCCGGAAGAGGTCTCTGAGATTTTGGTGTTCTGATATTGACATTAATCTTATACAAAGACCTCAGGATGAAACTACATCATTTTCCCTATAAGAACGAATAAATATTCTGCACATACATAAAAAGAATAAGATAGATATAGCAAACAAATGTGTTTAAATTTGATCCAGAATTGCATTGGTCTTTCTCAATTGTCTCCGACAAATAATAATATCAACAACAGCAACGAAAATAATAATAATAATAATAATAATAATAATAATAATAATAATAATAATGATAATAATAATAGAAATTCATGGAAACTGCTCCGATGAGCTGCTTTCGCTGATTGCAAAGCTTCATGAATTTAAGCGTTCTACTAGGCTGGCATTTTGCTCACATCCTTTAATTGCGGAAACTGTTAAATGTAGCCGTTTCTGCTACTCCAATAGCTTCATGTCTCGCACTTCTTGCCTGTTGAACTCCCTTCCCTTTTCCTGTTTCCCTGATAGCTATAATCTCCAACTATTCAAATGTAATGTAAATCGACGTCTCTAGATGCCTTGATCTATCCCCTATCCTTCTCGTCATCCTTTCCTCAATCACTCTTATTTGCTCTTGTTCCAACTCTCTGTAACCCCTTGTGTGCTAGTGGCTTCCCGCCTTCCTTGGGGTGAAAATTTTGAAAAAAAATGTTCTCACGAAATGCAAAAAATTGTTCTTACGAAATACAAAAAAATTGTTCTCACGATAACAAACCACACCATACTTTGTCTATGTAATTTTTTTTTCAGTGGAAAACGTCATGATGCCATTTCTAATCTTAGGTCCCTGGACGGGACCCGGAAAGAAGTGGATACACATCAGAAATCAAACGAAATAAAGTAATAATAGTAACGACAACAAATAAAAATGATAATAATGACACGATAAAATTAAAAATAATAACAATCATAATAGGCAACAAAAAAAAAACTATTGTGAGACAAAATGAAATCGACAATTTTGGGAAATCACGAGTTAGTTATCGATACTAACTGAGATTTCAAATAATTCAAATTTTTCAACACGGAAAAGCAAAATAAACTACATTTCTTATCGTGAAGGTTTGAGGATAGTGGAAACACCTCTTATTTCTGTTCTTCCAAGGTTGAACCAGTTCCATACTCGGCGTGGTAGCCATCGACAAATAGTGTAGCCCCCAAACTGAAGTCACAACACTATGAAAGTGTAGAGATACAGTTTTATAGTGAAGGTGCCAGCAATACCTTTTCATAGTATATAAATTACCAGCAATACGATTTTTAATTTTTTTTAATATTACCAACAATATATTTTTGTGAATAAAAAATATTACCAGCAATACATTTTTGTAAAGAAAAATTGCCAGCAATAAATCTTTGAAAAAAGTGATTACTAATGCTCAGAAGAAAAGGAAATGTTGGCATTGAACAGCCTATAAGGAGTTGATATGCCGTTGAATAAAGTAAACAAAACGAAAAAGCAGGAAGATGAAGCGGAAATATAAAATTAAAGATGTAAATTAAAATCCGCGTATCAAGGAAATACTTAAACAGAAATTTCAATTAAAGGCACAGAGAACAAGACGAGATGAAAAGCAACACAATAAGATATTCCGAAACGTTTTACAGGGAAATTGGAAAAGCAGTTATAGGTGTCAAGAAGCCACCATCTATTGAAAAAGTGAAAAGATTTTTGGAGAATATTTGAAGCAACTCAAAGGAATATAAGCCCAATGCAAAATGAATAAAACGAGAACAAGAAAACAGGAAGGATAAACTTGTACAAAAATGGAAGAATAAAAGCAATATTAATGTTATGCAAGCAACAAAATCACGAAAATTGAAATCCCCACAAAATTAAACGTTACTCGATTTTAGGCTCTATATTCTCTCTTCCATGACAATTTTGCGCAAGCTTTATAAATGCTAAGTAATAAAACCACTGAATTTCCTGAATGGATTACTGAAGTAACTACATATATACTACAACAAACGGGTGAAACATTATCCAAAAAATTATAGGCCAATATCACATATAAATTGATCACATCTGTTCTGACGAACTGTACTTGCCGATGAAAATAACATTCTTCCACTGGAGTAGAAGGGATTTCTGAGATATGATTGCAAAGATCAACTATTGAAAAACAAAATCATCCTGGAATATTGAAGGAAAAACGTTAGAAATCTCAGACCAGCTCGGATAGATTACTGTAAAGCCTTTGATAGTGTACTACACTCTTGGATACTTACGGCTTTAGAGATGCAAAAATTCTCCTCGGAGATAGTATTTTTTTTTTTAAAAGAGCGGGCCTGTAAATTTCCATAAATATATAGGGACTGTGATAATAAATAAAGAGGCATTGAGAGTAAATATATAGGGACTGAGATGGTAAATTTTATTAAATATAGCGAGATTGGAATTTAGCTAAATATATAGGGACGGTGGAAAAGTATATTATAATTAAATCACACCAAAGGCACTGCCACATCTAATCCCCTGAATATCCAAGGAGACTCTCTGCTGTCCCTTCTATTTTTCTTAACATTAAAAAAAGAAAGAATTATAGAAGCACGCTTAATTAGGGAACTGGAAGAAGAATAAGTCTATTTATACCTAGGAGTCAGCGAATTTTATGGAATACAGTATAATCAAATGAAGGAGAAAGTAAGAAAAGAATAATGCAGGCGTGTGTATCTAGAGACGGAGATTAATTCACAAAATAGAATGTCAGCCTTTAAAAACATTAGTTGACCACGAGGTACAACACAGTTTTAATATCGTTCATTAGATCACGCCAGATATTTAGCGAATGGGTGTCAAACGAGAAGGCTTCTAAATTCCAATTACATGTATCATCCCAAGGCTGATGCTGATCGTCTGTATGTACCCTTGATCCGAAGAAGGCAGAGGTTTATTTCAACTAGAACTGTCTTACAAAATCACAACAGTCACAACAGTCAATCTTCAAAGATACCTAAAAACTACAGAAGACTGGATGATGATCTGTGTCGAAGAACATGAAGGAAATTATAAATTTTATTCAATACTAAATTAAGTCAACAAATTCAAGAGAGAATTTCAAGTGGGTGAAGAAGTGTAAATAAACCATAATACACTTAAGCCAGTGGCAAAGAACTTAAGAAAGAAAGCAAAAGCAAATGCAATGTACTAAATGTAGAAACGATGAAAATATAAATCTTTTCACAGTCAATACTCTGGCTGTACTAGACAAGGTGTAGACAAACCAGTATTTATCAGTGGTGTGTTGTGAATTATTAAAGCTTAACACCGAAGACGCACAGGATCAATGCTTATTAACTAAAATGACAAAACATACATAATGAAAACTTGTGTTAAACCGAAATGCAGTTTATGTGATAAATATTCAGACACAATTGACCATCTTATATCAGGTTTAACGGTACTGGCTTCCACTGAATATAAAATCCGACATAACAGAATGGGACAATATGCAATGGAAAATCTGTAAGTTTTACGGAAACTTCAAGAAATTGGTATGAACACAACTCAGACTAGTTTACATTGACAGGTCCTGTAATAATTTTATGGGACTGTACGATATACATAAACATAACGATCAAAACTAATCACCCAGATATAGTGATCAGAGACGGCAAAACAAAAAGAGTAGTCCCTGCTGAAGGTAATGTATCTTTGAAGATCTTCAAAAACAAGCAAAATACAAGAATATTGAAATCAAAATCTCAAAAATATGGCATATGAGGACATCAACAAATCCAGTTAAAGTTGCAGTTCTCGGAGAGTTTGCAAAAGATTCAAATAGACATGTTAAAGAGATTCCTTGTAGCCCATGCCTTAAAGAAATACAAAATAATGTACTCACAAGTACAGCCCACACCTTACGAAGGGCTTGAGTTATGTAAAATATTTATGATCTTAGGCTTTTTTTTGTTGTTTTTTTTCTTTTTTTTTTGAGGGTTTGGACCCGCTATGAGTATACACCAAAAATTAAAATAATAATAATAATAATATCCGCCGTCACGTGGCTTATCAGGGACTGAGTTTCCCAGTAAAAAACAGATTGGGATTGAAAACTCTATTTACATTGCTTAGATTATGATCCTCATATTTGTTGCCATATTTATCACAACGTTTCGGCCGTTGTATGCTCCAGCCTTCTTCAGTTGGTTGGAATGTCGAACTGAATCCTTTATTTCGTCACTGGGGTGCACTGTTGTAGTTCCACGCGTAATATCAAATAGATGTTAGTTGTCTCCTGTGAATTCCCCTCTGAAATTTCTCCACCGCCTTAACAGGGTAATTGAACTCACACTCTTTGCGTCCTGTCACTGGATTTTACTAATGCTTTTATCCACTGTGCCATGTGTCCTTGGGGACAGCTGTGTATGAATTTCTGGGTATTATAAACCTAATGTCTTTAGTAACCTTTTTTATGAGTGCTCATATTGCAATTTTTGTGTTATCATTTCACTTTTTTACCAGAGCTCATACTGGAATTTTTTGTTGTTATTATCGCTTTTCTCTGGCACTCTTTATTATTGGTTCGCATATTGCATTCATTTCTATGCTTGGTCAGCTTAGGAGATATTTTTTTGGCCTAGCATATGTGCTGATTCTTAAAGTTTACGAATTTTCCAATGATGTTCTTCCAATCAACTGAAGAAGGCCGGAGCGTACAACGGCCGAAACGTTGTGATAAACATGGCGACAAAGATGAGGACATTAGTTCGAATAATATAAATAGTATAGGAGAGTGTATTTGATACTAGGAAGCGAATTTAATGGGGACAATAAAATAAAGGCTACCCTACATTAGCTATACCCGGAGTAACATACATCATCTACATTACTAAATGGAAGTTGAATGACCTTAAAATATTGGATATCAAAACCAGGAAAATGGTTACCCAAATGATGAGGCACCACTCGAAATTAATGATAGGCTGTACGTACCAAGAGTTTTAGAAGGCCGAGATCTAATCCAACTTGAATTAATTCTAAAACTACAGCAATAGGATTGGAAGGATACCTCAGAAAAAACAAATGACCCTCTCATACAAATAGTTAAACACCAAATCCACTCCATCAACAAAGAAGCTGCACCATTCAAGAAAGAGCTTAATACACCCGAACTCCTACCAACAAGCAAATATGATGTACGCCAAACGAGTAAATAAGAAACAAAATAATTGGCTGAATGAAATTGCAATAATCACTTTGAGGGCAAGGCATTGTTTGTTAAATACCAAAAACGAACGAAAGAAGCAGATGTAGACCAAAGAAAGCACATTGGAAGCTGAGAGAGAATGCCTAATTATTGCAGCTCCGGCCCAAAGCCTCGTAACCAGTTCCTATCACGGTCACAGAATCAAGGATGGAACTAAAACGAAATGCAGGAACTGCGGAAAATATGACGAAACTGTCGGCCATATTATCTCAGGATATCCGGAACTAGCTCAAAATGAATGTACCCAAAGACATATGTGCACTGGAAGATATTCAAGAAGCACAAAATCGAAACCACTGAGAGATGGGGAGATCACCAACCAAAGTTATACGAAATACCGATGTAACTATCCTCTGGGACATGCCAATTTCAACTGACAGGGTAAAAATACCAACAGACCTGCTATTATCATAATAGACAAGAAATTCAAGAAGTATATACTTATTGACATAGCAGTACTATTTGAGAGAATTACCTCTATGAAAATTGTCGGAAAATTTTCCAAGTACAAGGACCTGGAGATCGAGATTAACAGGATGTAGGGACTGAGACTTTACCAATAGTAATCGGAGCACTGAGAATCAGGAGGAAAGGGATTTTACTAATAATGTCCCAGATTACATCAACAAACAAGTTGCCCAGATGTTAACCCTACTAGAAACACCCCATATACTAAGAAAAGTGCTAACAATTAAAGAACAATAATCCTATAGGTCTTGTGGACCATAGATTCAACCCGGCTCTACAGGATACAAATCAGAAACCATTACATACACAAATATTAATAATAATAATAATAATATAATAATAATAATAATAATAATAATAATAATAATAATTATTATTATTATTATTATTAATATTATTATTATTATTATTATTACTACAAAATTGGCAATCTGAATAATTATAAATTTCATTTTTTTCTTGTCGAATCAGTCTCAAATCCTAGTATTTCACATGTCCACGACATAAAACGGAAAATCGTAATCTGTAACCTTTGGAATGTTCACTCTTGAAATAAACTTATCAATTCTTGCTGGTTATTCAATGTTTAGTCAGATATTGACTAAAAAATATTCGATATCTTATATCGCTAACTTTCTTATTTCAAACTTTCTGTAGTTTCCTTTTATCTAATTTAATCTAAGGCTGTAATATCTGTCAATGATCTTTAATTTAATTAACAACATATACAAAAGGATATCTGAGAAAAGGTTGGACGAAATAAACTATCATTACAATTTATTTGCAAAATGAAACCAAGATTATTTTTTCGTCGGGCTGAAATAAGAAATGTAACAGGATATATTTTTAATTATTATTTTATTTAAGATTCAGAAGGATAATTATTTTACCATTACAGAATTTATCTTTGCTACTGACTAACGAAAAGTTGCCAAAATGTTTCTATAATATCACTCAGACAGGAAGGCCACCAAAAACAACTGCATTTTTAAAAGTTATACCCACATAAAAGATAATTATTCCTAGAGATTGATTTTAATAAGCACGAACGAGGATATTTCTATAAGTGTAACATAAGTTATTCATGAAGCATAATTACTGTCTAAGAAACTCAAGAGCTGAAATGTTTTGCAGTGTAGACATTAGGAAATGATAGCAATGAGATAAGGGTCTCTGGTAAAAACGAAAAGTATAATTAATTTATAAAAATGTTTATACTTGAATGTTTTGCACAGACAAGTAAAATAAAGATGTTTACGTTTTCCTAAACGAAGCATAAGTAAACAAACATCTCTCTGTTCTACGATCAATACAGAATTTGTTAAAACCAAAATCAATATTCTAACAGTTATTCAATTTTCACTACGTTCATGTTGAAAAAGCAGAATCGCAAAAATGAGATAAAAATCCTGGAAAATAAAAATGAAAAAAAACGACAAGAACTTTTTTTGCTCTTCATTAATTCTCCTAAACTAAGCAATTATTTTAAAAAAATTTTAAATCGTAATCATTGAGACGTGTCAGACAGTGGAAAATAATTGGTTTTCAGTATTCAGTACTTCCTATTAGGAAAAAATGTCCACTTAAAATCTGTATCTTCTCCCCGTAATTTATTTTAGAAAAAAAAAAGCACCCGTGAGCTTTACACTTGTCCATCTCAGAATAAATCAATAGCATATGTCCAACTGAATATAATCTAATTTACGAAGTAAAAAATTGGCTATTTTGTTTATTTACGAGTGAGAAAAAACTTACTGATACTGGTCAATGCTACTTTCTACGACATTTAATTCAATGAAGCAATGATTTTCTGCGTCATTCTAATTTGACCGACATGCATCTTTTTTTTTTAACTATTATATTATGGATTGATTTAAAACAATCGTGAACTTTAAGAAAACTTTTATCACCACTTAATCTTCCCAACAGCCATCTTTAAAAATATAACATTTTATTTTAAAGAGATTGTAAGAAATAAAGTTTTTCAAAACTTTGCTTTATAGTGAACTCCATTCTCACATGTTATATCAGAATCGTAAAACCTGTACATTGTGAAATCCATGAAGTATGCTGTAGATCTGTTTTCTTCCACGAGTCAGAAGACATTCGATATTTTTGACGTCAGCCTCCTCCAGTCACCCACATGTTAAATTATCATGCCTTTCTATTTTCGCACAATTTTAGAGTGTTCAGAAAATAATTAATTTTTAGAAGAGAGAATTTAAAAAGAAATATAAAGTCATTTGTTAAAGTTATTTTTTAAAGGTCATCTCGTTTCTAACGAGTGAATCTCACCAGGGAGTTACATTTAAGATTCCACGTTTCAGGAAACATGGAATTGTTCCAGAATCCAATGATGGAAAACTGTTTTCAATTATTTCTTTGTTTGTGAATGAATCACTTATGTTCATTTTAGTGATCGAAACAAATATAGATATGTAAGTAATAAATAATAGTAAGTAATATGCAAATAATACGTGATGAATAAAGGGGATTATAAAGAAGAGGAACGAACATTCCATCCCAAAAGATCGCAATTTTTCATGTTTTAGAATATCCTTTAAATTCCTGCTGAAAAAATAACACATCTCCGTATGACAAATCAGGAATTTTAGTTTAATGTTGCTGGGAATAAAAGTCTGCAATGTACTATAAATGTATGCCAAATTTCGTATCCTGCCATTAAAAAAGAAATGATTTCTCAAGATGGTGTCCTTTTTTTTATTAACAAATCTACACTGCATCATTTTGAGATGTTTTTGATTTCCTTCTCTTTCGTGTTCTTTAGAAAAGTACAAACCATTTTCCTCACCTGTAAAAATACGATGCAAAAATGAAAGTATTCCATTCCGGCATAAAAGGGTTGTCGCAGATGGTGCAGACCTGTATTAATTTCTCAAACGAAAAATTTCCTCGTTGCAAATATTCACGATCCACCATTAACGGTAAATAGGAAATTGAGAATAGAAGAAATGATAAACTCATTGCAATAGCTGTTTCATACCATCCAACCAATCGTTCTTCTTTAATTAGTTGACTTTAATTAACTAGCAGTGAGATAAGGTGTTTACTTTCTTTACTTCATGATAATTATTAATTTTATTTTCGAAAGAATTTCCTCCCAAATACAACCACTAGATAAAGTATTCCATATATATTTGAAATTATTTCCCTGTGATCTAGATGCCTAAATTATTCCAATCACGGCAATGAATTTATGCTTTGATGCAATGCGATATAAAATGATAGGCTGTCACTGATGGTTAAATATTTACTTCAGATGTGTGGAGCGTTGTGGACGGTTCTCAAAAGAAAACCAAAGAGGAACAAATCTATCATCATTCCAAAATAATGAGACGAAAATATATACTTATAATGAGTTGTTCTTTTTTTATAAAATAAATACTGAAGAATTAATGAAAGTATATCTTATATCTAACAATAGGTTAATATATACTTTTTTTCTAACGTTTCTGTTTCTATAAAATGTGTTTCATTAGAGGTCCTCAAAAGACGAAAGCATCGTTAACTCGACTTCCTTACTAATGGTCAAGCAAATTATCTATCCTTATTTCACTTCTTATGTTATTTGGTTATTCATGATTGTGACGCGGGATGGTTTTCGCAATTAACGCTTCAAATTTAACTTAGGCAGCCAAAGGAAATTCTATTTTTTATTTGAAAATTAAAAAGAATCCAATTCTAATAACATCTGGGTTTCGCGGGAGAAGAAAGACTTCATTTAATGTATGAATCCTTATAACTAACGCTAATTCAACTCATAGATAAAAGATACGTCAGCGATATTTATTTTAAAAACGAAAATGTGTTAGTGATTATTATTTCTCTAATAGTTTTATTTATTTATTTTAATTTTTTTCTTTATTGACATAATAATGCTTCCCCTTCAAAATTATGAACATATTGTCAATTCAATAACGTAGTGTCTATCGGAAATAATGTATTTATTTACATTTGTTTTATTTAAATATGTTTTTGATACAACTAAATCTGAGGAAACAATTGCATTCTCCGTTCAAATAACTTGGTCTTTACTATGATGATTTTTTTCCTTCACATTTTCTCTGTTTTTTTCCCAACACTATTCCATGAAATATCATTTAAATAAATCAAACAAAATAGTTTATTAATCAGCCAACTTGTCATCTAGCAAATCCAAATATCTTTTCAAAATATCATAAAAGTAAAATACCTCAAACAAGAAAATTTAAAATATTAAAACTTACAATTTAGTACTTGTGAGCTAATTTCATATTACATTAATAGATGGAAAATAGTCTAATAAGTGCCTGCACAAATTCACATGAAAATCTTTAATTTTATATTTCTGTTTGCGTTTGATTGAGAGACGCCCGCAATAAACAAGAAAACGTTGCAATAGCTACATATAATAAGTAGAGCGTTTAACCTAATCTATAGTTAACTGTTTATACAAGTAGCTGTTGTATATAATTCTTATGATATTTTACATATTTTCCAATATTCTTGTTGCATTGTATAATCTCCTGTATGTGGTTCTTAACTGAAAAAATATGATTGATGCAAAATATTTAAATAAAAACATTCGGCAAACTAACGACATTTTGAGCAATCGGGTGTTCTATGATCCTCGAATAACTTGAGTTTTAAACTTAGTTTGAATCCACATTTAGATCCAGATTCTTGCATGACAACATCTCCAGTTTCGATTGGCATTGTTTAAAAGCAAGCTTTAAAAAAATTCAAGATATTGCAATGTTGCATAAACATACCATTTTGTGGTTATTAAATAATCCTATTTGTAAGTCTACAAGTAGTATTCACTTCTCATGGCGTAAGATTGTATACAGTAATGTTGTCTGCTTTAAGCAGAAATAAGGTGAACGAAAGCATTCGTCAATTTGTATAAAAAGTCAAATATTGCTATTTTAACGATTTTGCAATGTAATGTAAAAAAGCCAACGTTTTTGTCTGAACTGAGAAGGTGCTTCAAACAACGTCTGTTTTGCGCAGAAATAACTTAGAAAAATGTCTATGCCGTTTCTTTAATTTTGTTATTGTTAGGAAATTTTAAAAATATAAAGTGTCAATTGATTCACATGAACTTAGACATTTGAGGAAACATTTTGACTAATTTATAATTTTTATGCTGTCTCTTACAGGATGCATACTTAGAAATACATACATACATACACACACACACACACACACACACATATATATATATATATATATATATATAGAGAGAGAGAGAGAGAGAGAGATAGATAGATAGATAGATAGAGAGAGAGAGAGAGAGCAAGGTTTACTACATATTTATATATATATATGTTATACTAAGTACGTGTACATATATATATATATATATATATATATATATATATATATATATATATGTGTGTGTGTGTGTGTGTGTGTGTGTGAGAGTGTTTATTAAATCGTTACACTTGCAAATGCATAAATACAACTGTATATATTCTTGCAAGTACAAACTCAAATCTAAATAAAGCGTGGCTTAAAAATTTCGGCTTGACATCAAGGTCTTACTAAAAAGAAATTTGATATTTTGCGTATTAGTGTTATCTCAGGACATAAACGTTGGATATATATATATATATATATATATATATATATATATATATATATATATATATATATATATATATATATGTGTGTGTGTATCTATATATATATATTTATATATGTGTATGCTCTCTCTCTCTCTCTATATATATATATATATATATATATATATATATGTCTGTGTTTGTGCTTGTGTGTGTATATGTATGCGTTCATGTGTATTTTAATGAAATGCCAAATGGAGAAATGCAATTTTACGTCAAGATAAATGCAAATATGAAAGAATTCATTTTTAACAAATATTTTTCACTTTTTTCTAATGCATATTCATTCTTCCCCTTACTTAAACTAAAGAGAGGACAGATTCTGGATTGTGCATCTCATTGTAAAGCTGTCCACAACATAAACAATAGGACGTGACGTTGGTATGTCAGCATAAATCAATCAATGCTAGTAACAGTTAACCCTCAGGTCCAATCAATCAGAACGACAATCCCACGTCGATTGGTGCTATTTATTTTAAAAATAGCGCCTCACTTGACAAATATTGATTGTATGAGAAAAATGTTAGATAGGAATAAACTTTCTCTCTCTCTCCCTATATATATACATACATACATACATACACACACACACACACACACACACACACACACATATATATATATATATATATATATATATATATATATATATATATATATATATAGTGAAGCTGCAAAAGTTTTTATACAGTAATTATTACATCATTACAGTGCTTCTAAGTTTTTTCTCATACTGAGTTCATCTAATTCATTAGAATTGTTTTAAATAATTTTACTTTTTATTATAATATATTTTTTGTAATTTTATATTTTAATATATAATAATAATAAATATTTTGTAATTAAAGTAATTAAAGTGTTGTGTCTGAAGCAATCATTGTTTATTCATAACGAGATTTTGCTGTTTCTTATCAACTGCCATCATTTGCTATTCTATTGTACTTTCGAATTTCGTTATCACATATTCCTTCAACTCTTAGAACATTCATAGATATTAAAATTACTGTACTTGCTTAAATTTCCGATATCCAATTTGTAGCTTACATCTTGTTATGCTTTTCTTGATGACAAGCATACTTTCAGTCTTCTTAAAATTGATGAGTAGTCCATTCTTTCTGTTTTCCATTACTAACTGTCATGAAGTTCCTGACATTTTTTTTTTGTGTTTGCCATCAACACAGTTTTAATCGTATATATTTTTATGTCAAAATTGGCCCAACAAATTTAGGTCTTCTACAAATGCTTCAGTGTTAATATTAAATAAACCTAGTGAGATGAGACACCCTTATATTACGCTCCTTTCTATTTTCTGTAGTTATTCAAATCATTTTCTATCAGTTTGGGGGTCGTTTTCACCAAGCTTTTCCAATATATCAAGGTTTCCTAACAGTCTAAACAGTTCTATGTATCGTTTGTTCCAAATGTTTTGCGTTGTTTATAAATTGCAGATATACATCCCTTTTAATTATAAATATTGCATTTCTTGTTCCAGTGTTTTAACGAAAGCACATAGTTATTTTCCTTCATATTCTCCTACATTCTCAATTAAACCAGATTCCAGTGGATAAGCTTATTTATGTTGTTCATTTAGAAAATTGCAAGATTTATTTGCATCTTGCATCTTAGGCAGCACTACGAAGACGGATTTACGGAAGGCCTTCCGGTATATCACTACTGTCGTATTTAGAATTGAAAACCTTGATTCGTTAAAATGGGAAACCGATTTTCAAAGACACTTTGACAGTGGAAATTTTCTGTCAAATGTGAAAATGAACAAAAACTTTTTTCCACAAAATCTTCTGCGGTCGTATCAAAGAGAAAAACAAACCGTCTCAGGGAAATGCTAAAACATTATAAGACAAAAACTGTATTTCTAAGAATTTAACTTTCTATGGAAGGTCATAAAAGTAAAATGAACGAGAAGAAAATAGCCTCGGGACTATTACAAAATTTCCATTTAAACATTACACAAGTTTATCGAATACGAAATTATATCTTTGTATATCTTACGGAACATTGTTTTCAAAATTTAATCTATATGCTCTTGAGAAAATTCCGTGTACATGATCCACAGGCGTTTGATAAAAGTCTCAATGTTTGTGATGTTTAAATTGATAATCTCATAGAATGTTTTCAGTGGAATTGAAACTGCTATAGAGGAGCACATTTTTAGGCTGTCAGAATGTCGCAGATAATTGCAGGTTAAGTGAACTCTCCATAATTGCTCTCCTTCCGAGACACACGAAAAACATTTCAGGTTATTAAATATTTCCGAAACGTTTGCTGTAGATGTTTATATCTCAAGTCGTTGCTAACTCGTTCTGAGTTTTGCCGCTCTATTGACATTTAGAATTAAAGTTAACTTTCTATATTTCTCTATTCTCATGTGAAATAGTTTCTCTCTATTTTCAATTGTAGAATATTATTTTGTAGAAACGGTAATGCATATAGAATATTTACTTACACATTCTTTGCCTATGCAAGTTCATAAACTGAAAAAATTGAGAGCGTGATTATTTTGATATAAGTCACTACCTGCTGTTGTATGACCTCCGGATTTTGTCTTTTTTTAACATTTTGTTTCGATTTACATCAGCAATCGAGAATTTCTTCCCATCTTTAACAGAAGGACGAACAATCTTAACAGTAACGCAAATTTAATAAATCCATATTTTTTCCTTGTATTTCCTAGGTAACATCTCGAAGATTAAAACATGTTTGTCTTTACTTAGTACAAAATGCAAATAATAATAATAATAATAATAATAATAATAATAATAATAATAATAGTGTACGTGCTCTTGTGAAACATTAAGCTTCCAGATTTTTGACATTTGATATTGTTACCACAAAGGTACGAAAACATCTCTCCAATATTTACATATATACGTGAGGTACTGAAAAATATCCGGTATGCTTTCCCTTTACAAAATCTGTACAAATAGGAGATATTTTTTTTAAGATTGTTTGAGTGATACATTCGTTCATTCTCTACGGCGTATCGACTCCTTGCATGTTATTTTAAGCCAAAAAATATTTTTAGATGTAAGATTTCTTTGAATGATTTAGTGATTCAATTCTTATTAATTAACTCATAGGTGACGGGGGAGAGGTGGATTCATACATTTCCTAATAGAATTTGAGCGTAAGTAAATATGACGAATCTAAATGGAATTGTAATTTGGCACTATGATTGACAAATTCCAAGCAATTATCAATTACAACATACGCATATCAAACCTTAAAACATTCCTAAGCCTTCACATATCTAGCTACTGACCAGGCTTTTTTTTATAAGTGGTCTGGCCCTAAGCCCCATTTTGAAAGTCGAATTAATAACTTGATTAAGTGATGTTTCCTAAAAAAAACTAATACAAAACTCTATTAGAGAAACAAGTACTAATTTCTTAAACGACTTATATATTCTAAATTATAACAAATTTCTATTTACGTAACATAGGAAAATGAAAGAAAACATGCGATATCAGTGTAAAGTAAAAGAAATAGAAATATAATTCAAGGATTATCTGCCATGAATATTAACAATATTGCCCTTTGATGCACATTATTTCGGTAATCAAGTATTTTGAATAATAAATAACACAATGCCGACAATTGTAATAATTATTAGTTTAATGTGAACTATTACTTTCAGTAATTTGGATTCTGATACCATAAAAAAAATCTCGTTTATCAACGTGATTTCATCTTCCCGATCTGATATCCCTGTCACCATCTACTAACGATATGTAACCTCTGACTTTCATAGAAAATTTACGACCGATAATTTGTGCATTATTTCGGAAAATTTCGAAACATCTTTTAAAATTAACCAGATTTTTATTGCTTACTCGTGCAAGCAATTTAAGTTCTAATTTAATTTATGCTGAAGTAATGGTCGAATATAAAAGTGAAATTTAATGCTGTGTCCAGGTGAAAGTTGAAATAGTAAAATGAGATAAAGGTGATAGATCACTGATGTTTATGGACAAAGATGCATACAGACAAGCCTATGTCATAAATTTAAAAACGATTTCACTAGAATAAAGCATTCCTTTAACAAACTCAGTCCTTGTAATCAATACTTGGAGTATCCGAAGAAAGACAGAGTAAAAAACTATCTGTAAATATGCAGTTTTTATAAGTGGTACACAATCAACTAGTTAGTTGGCTTTTATACTAACAATCTCTGATGATCCTGCGAATCTAATAAATACAGTATATCGAAAATAACATTTTATTAATTTTAATCATTTTTTATTTAATCAAAACTAAGAATTTTAACGGAGTACATCATAGAATTTCTGTAATGTTTTCAGCAAACGAAGTAAAGTTGATAATTCTATCAGTCACTTAGTTTTAAATGCCATACTTGACACACTATTAAGCGCCCATGTCTCCTTTGATTAATGACTGACTAGGTAGAAGATTTTTTCTACCCAGTAAGTTACCGTTTCTTTCTGACTATACCTCTTATCAACCAAAGCTGTGCGCTGACTAGTCGGACAGAATGGGTTCTATAACCCATTTTGTCCGACTAGTCAGCACACAGCTGGGTCGAAGAAAAAAAGAATACATACCTTTCCTACGAATATTTGTACCTAAATGAATGTAAACACACCGAAAACTGAACTTCGAACTTGTCACTGCGATTTCTCATTTGGAGCCGACATCCATTACCCCACAATGCACCTTATGTCGGAACGATTTGATACATGTTTAATTATTTTTCTCCTAAAATCGTTGAAGATAACTGCCCCCAGAAAATGATATGGTCTTTGAATTAATCGACTTTTACACGACTGTTCAAATGTATTTTCAAAATAAATATTAGTATTTAAATACGGAAATTAGATTCACGTCAATCAAGATGTTTACTATGCCGCTGTCCTCAGATAAGCTTATTGATATATAATTTATAATAGTTGCTTATATTGCCACTTGAAACTATAAATATAAACAGAATGACGCACAAAAAACATTGAGAATAAGTGAGTAGCTACTTGTTCAGTGCATAAAGATGATAAAATTTTGACGAGGAAGAATTCGAAATACCAAACTAATTTCTTTTAATCTGACACTGTAAGGTTGGCTTTCTCAACGAGTTGAATGAATGACATTTAGTGAAACGTGGCCAATAATAAAATGAGAAAGTGGAGAAATGTCAGCAAGATACAGAGGACGGCGGACGAAACTGAGAAAATTGAATTAAGAGCAATATATTTTGTAAGAAGAAAGACGAAAAAAAAAGCCGTAGCGTATGTATATTTTTGTTACAATCATGTGCTGCAAATATCCAATAATAGTAATAATAATAATAACATGATGCTGCGTTGATCGATTGTAAAGAAGCTTCATTCTTACAAGCGCTAGTGGTAGATGTTAGGTTCAAGAAATATGTAAGGAATTTCAAATAAACACCGCTTCCCTGAGAGCTAACACAATGTTCGTGCAACTACTTCGAGCAACTATATGAAGTAATAGTTGTATGGATTTAATAATAATAATTATAATTATAATAATAGCAAGTTTAATTTATCAAGATACTGTCTCACTAGGAAGTATTATATAAAGAAGATTTAATAGATTATATTTATTAAATTTTTGGCACGAATAATTCTACACTATTTCTATTTAAGGTTAACATTTCTTTATGAAAGATTAAGTAATTCTAAAAATTTTAGGGAAACATTTTCGAGTAGTAATGTTTGGTTACTTTATTACTGACTATTCGTTAAATATCATTGATTTCTTTCATTATCAGTTATCATTCAAACCTGTTTAGCATCATTTATTATAACTTTATGCATTTAGCCTTTTCTTATTTATTGATTGCAATGTAACATTTGGTTATGAAAGAGGACGTATTTTCAGATTTATAGGAAAAGTACTGAGGGTCGTCAAGTTATTTTCTATTTGTTTATTACATTTTAGTATTGGTTCAAAATAGTCAATTTCTTCTTGTATTTATCTTTCAAATATTTTATCAAAATATATTCTCTTCTATTTGAGGATATTTTACAACGTTTTATGAAACTCGTCAGTTCGTGAGGGTAAGAGAAAGAAACACTGATTTTAAACTTCTACTGCCTTACACATATACTCAATCATGAGAAAGGCTTCGGGAGTATACCCTGAGGAAAAATCAGTAGCCGTAGTTCCTAAGACTGTCCGAAGCAATATTCAACTTCATTGTTGCAACTCCCATATAATGTGGCACCATCACCAGCTGAGGCCTGACTTTTCGGGTGTAGATCCACGGTTTCTTGAGACCGACAAATGCCACACATTATATACAATAGATTATGAATAATACTGATAACCATTATAAAAAAATGCTTTATTTTTAATCGGAATCACCAAAAGCAAAGCATTAACGTCACAGAAACTCAAGGTGTTAAAGGGTGTGGAAGAATTAGGAATAGAAATGACGAGGAGAAAGGGAAGAGAATAATCAGATGGATAGTAGATAGTGATTGACATTTCATTTAATTTTTTGCAGATTAAAGTTTACTTGAAAGCATGGAGCTGGAAGGGAGTTCCACAAGTGAGAAGTGTGAGAGAAGAAACTGTTATCATAGTTTTTTGGGGGTTGGGGGCTACATCAAGTTAGCACAACTGCAAATTGTTGTGATCCGGATATCGGTCTAGGTACCATAGCAAAAATCTCAAAGGAACAATTACCAAGAAAGTATTTAAGAAAATACATCAGCACCAATAATATTTAAGATTATTCTTTGAATTTTATCAAGGAGTTCCAGGTAAATAGCAGTGGCACCGGACCATATGTGGCAGCAATATTCTAAGCGTGGAAGAATGGTAGACTTATAGAGAAGTAAGATTCTGTAGAGAAAAATTGTCTCGCCTGACATAGTGCGCCGACTTTCTTTGCAGATGATTTAGCAATAGATTCAATATAGTCTTTACACTTCATATCAACAGTGAATGTGAGCCTTACAAGGCGCAACAAGCCGTGGAGGATATCATCAGATGATTCATGGTAACAAGTTTAGCTTTGGAGACGTTAAAATTAACAATCCATCTATTACTTGAATTAAGTAAAGAATTGAGGTCGTTTTGGACATCGGCTGCCATTTTGATTTTTTCAGATAGATAAGCCTTACAATCCAGGCAGGATTAAATTGTTGTGCCGTCAGCGTAGATAACAAGCTGAGAACTTATTTGATCCGGAATTATCATTAATAAAAATAAGAAACAGAATAGGATCAAGGATGGAACCCTGGGAAAAAAAATCTTCGTTATTACGAAAGGATCTAGACGAGTGGCCGTTCAGGATAACCCTAATTTCACGATTTGATAAGAAAGACCTGATCAGTTTAAAATAGTGTCCGGAGACACCGTAACCTTTGAGCTTGTGAAGAAAACCTGAATGCCAAACCCTGTCAAGGGCTTTCGAGATAACCAATGAAACAGCCCAAGATTCACTCTCTTTATCTAGAGCATGAGTAACTCTTTCTGGAAATATCGTCAGTACGTCAACAGTTGGCCTGGAGAAACGAAAGGCATACTGCTTGTCTGAGATAAGGCAATGCAATGAAACATCAGGAAGCAATTCACAATTGTTTATGGCCTCTAAGAGTTTCCACAAGTAGATATAGAATGCTGATAGGCCGATAGTTGAGGTGGTATCTTGAACAAAATTACGCCTTGGCGCTTAAGAATAGAATGCAAAAAAATAAAAGCTCAATGTTCACAAAGAAAAACACATACTGTATCAGTTGTCACCCGAATAAAAAAAGGCTGCGTCCCTCAGAGAGGGACCAATCTGAAGTCAAAAATGTTGTCATTGTAACAGAAACATCTTCAAACAATGAGACTTCTAGAGACTTGTGTACCTAACGCCAAATCAGTTAATAAAAAGAAAGCGAACAAAATGGAATCGTGAAGAGTATAAACAAGTCATAGAATCTCTTTTCATTGCACTCGAAAATCCACAAAAGACAGACAGTAAAATAAGTCACTATCTCGATCCAAATATAATTTCCAATATCATGCGAAATAAAAAATCCTCAAAAAGAGAAATAGATGATATCACAGTAAATATAAGGCAAAGTACAATCAAACATAACCCAAATAAAAATGAAAAAGAATGGAAATAAATAATATGGCAGAGGATGAGATACAAACTAAAAGGAATTAGATAAGAAATAACGATCTTTCAGTAAATAAAACGAAAGAATCTAGATGCGACATAAACTGCAGCATTGCTTCTTAATCTGATGAACATGAAACAAACGATATTAGAGCAGAATACGTTGAAAACAATCGAATTGAAATCACTGAAATCGAAGACCTGCATAATTCAAATATTCAGTAAATCACCCTCACAAAAATGTCAGAAAGAGAACGGCTTCCACAATTCATATGACAATGACAAAAACATACAGTGTAGACATATAAGGCTGCATCGAACATATTGTTAACGTACAGACAAGAAGAAATATCATAGAAGTAAACAATTTCATATATGCAACGCTTTTAGCTGTTATTGAAAAACAGCATGTCAAAACAAATCAAATATGAAACAACAGAGAAAAAGAGCCGTCTTGTAAATTAAAATTAAACGCAGGAAATCAAATGCGAGGTATTGATATCAGATGAGATTTCAAGAAAAGTTTCAACACTAAAATGCAAGATCAAGAGGAAATATAAAATTTAAGCAGGACATGAAATTGCAGCAATCAAAGAAATACTTAAACAGAATCTACAATTAAAGCACAGAAAACAAGTGGATATGAAAAGCGTTGTATGTTCTATCGACAAAATAAGATATTCCAACAGACATTAAGAAGTTTTACATGGAAATTGTTAAATCAGTTATAGATGTAAAAAAAGTTACAATCCATTGAATAATTGCAAAAATCTTTGGGAGAATATTTGAAGCCAGCCAAAGGAATATATTTCGAACGTGGACAAGAAAGAATGAATAATAAACCTTTGCAAGAATGGAAAAATATAACCAAGAATAATGTTAGGCAAGCTGAAATAAAACCACGAAAAAGGAAATGAAAATTACCCAGCATTTAGCTTTATCATTTGTCATCTATCAATAAACTTCTTGCTCCAAATTTATCAATATAATATTATAAGCCTAATGAGATTCCAGGATTATTATCTCCTATCAAAAAGAGGTGAAAGAGATGATCCAAAATTTATAGGTCAATAATAACATGTCTTTCCATCCCATAAATTGATCACGTACTTACTCTTTTTTAGATGAAAAAAAAGAAATTCTTGAACCAGAAGGATAGTTGAAGAGATTTATATAGCTACAAAGATCAATCAATAATAAATAGCATGATCTTGGATAATGGCAGGAAAAGAGGTAGAAATCTCAGCACTGGTTGGATAGATTACCGTAAAGTCTTTGATAGTATGTCACACTTTTGAAACCTTATTATTTGAAACGTACCATGTTCTCTTGGTGATAGTAAATTTCCTTATATTTGGCATGGAATTGTCGAAAACAATATTATGCGTAAATCCCACCAAGGGTACTGAAACTCACAGTTGTTTCATTACCCGACGTGAAAGCTGCCACGCCTTCGTTTCTGTCGGTTTCTATCCTCATTTCTCATAAACTAAAGATCAATAACTATGGATACAAAGTAAAAACAGCGGGTTTCACCACCTATTCCACCTGGATGATAACAAAAACTTTGTCAAAAGTTCATACGTATTTGAGAACTATGTTGGGCTAGATGAAATATTCAGTTCAGTATCACATATATTATTATTCTCTAGGGGATGACGCACTGTATATGAGCGTGAGTAATGGATGCACTTTCTTGATATTAAGGAATTTGTTTCTTTTAGGTTTGATAAACGAGGCATTCAAAGCAACTTGTGACTCACATCTAGTCACTTGTGAACACCCATCATTAGGGTTCCTCAGTTCGGATTTGCTTAACCGATAGAAAGTATTTCTAAATGGGCACCACATGCAACATTATGCTCTGCATGAATCAAGAATTGTCAACATACCGTGAGCAATGGCGACGAAGCATTTGCTTGTTATATAGTTATCAGACTGGGTGCTATCCTGAGAATATTGGGTTTGCTATTTGTACCCGTTCTCTCAGGAAATAGTGAGACATGTTGGGACATAATTGTCTTTTCTTACAAATGAAAGGTGAGACAACCAAGGTAACTTTCGAGGAACGTCTAGACGCTTCATAGAGCACAATCGATTGAAGACTAGCATTGTTTTTTTTCTTTTATCAGCCGTGTCCCTTCAGGACGTTGGAGATCATGACTCTTCACTTCCCTCTATCCCTTGTAGTTTTCAATATGTTTTGTCTCTTTGCTACTTCTCCACTTCTGTTATCCACTTGCTAAAGCCCGCTAGGTATGTCATACGTTGCTTTCCCACTATTCGACCTGTGGGTATCAGATTCTCCAAGCTGTCCTTTCTCAGTATGTGCCCCAGAAATTCCATCTGCATCTTCTTGATGTTAAGTATAAACTTCTTCCTTGTTTGCATCCTCTCCAAAACCTCATTGTTGCTCACTTGTTCGGTCAATAATATCCTTAGTATATTTCTGTAGAAACATACCTCCGTTGCTTCGAGTCTATTCTTCATCTTTGAAGAGACCGTAAAAGAGGACAGATGTCACCTAGCAGCTCAATAGTCTTTTCTTTGTTACCAAAGAAATCCTTTCCTCTTGTAATACAATGCCTACCTTTTGGAATACATCTTTAACCATCCATAGACATCTTCGGATCTTACACTTGCCGTTCTCTGTCAAAACACTTCCCAGATATTTAAATTTCCGCGCCTGCTTGATTTTAGTGTACCCGACCCGTAAATCGCATTTCGGGGTCATACCCATCCTTATTTTAACTGGCTCCAACTACACATTTATGTACGGCTTTGAACAAAACCTCCGATCATATTATGAATATTTGGTTATGATACATGTATGTATCTGGTATACCCTTATCAGCCAAGGTGCCATTATTATTTGGGATGTTTTCAACCCCTAGCATCAATTTATAAGGTATACTGAACTTTCATTCAATATTATCAAGGATTAGGATATACTACTATATTCCTAAATTCGTTCATTGCCGGATTCTCTCCGGAGCATTTGTTGGTGCTGTAACATTTCTGAAAAACATGGTATTGAATGCTTATTTTCAAGACAGTCTCGCAGTCACCTCCTATATAAACGAGAATGTCGAACATATCGTAGACATAGCTTCTGGCATAGAACATAAATTGAAGATAATTAAAAACAGTCCATTTGTATGTTAAATCTCTTGATTTTATGAAGCATCAAAGCCAAGATTGAATATTAGGTTTGTAGCTACAATTATTACACAAGAAACCTGTTAGGGTTTTCCATTATGTGAAGATTTCGTGTGATTTACCGCCACTTTATCACCAGCCATAACTGGGAGACATCTGGTGTTACAATGAGTGAAATACTATTTTAGTATTTTAAAACATGAGAATTTTAGATATCTTTTCAGGATAGAGAATTACCGGTTTCCTAATATTTCCTGCAATTGGCTTTGCAGTCTGAGAACTATGACTCTGCTGGATCAGGAGAAGCGTCATCAGGTCTTCACTTTTCTAATCGTTTTCAACTTCCTGCAACTGAGATTCTACTTTACTGATAATTATAGATAACATTATCATTTGAACTTTTTATCAATTGACGTCATAATCAAAGAATTTTTTTTCTCTTTTCTTCATGATTATTCTTCTACTTTACTAAATAACGTCAACTAGATAAGACTGTAGAGGAAGATACAGCAGATATCATGATTCCATTGTCTTTCTCGGCATCCAATAATACAGCCAGAACACACGCATTCGTATCCAATAGAAATTCACTTCTAACCTCTGCCAGTTATTATGTTAAATGCTCTAACCTTCAGCCTTCGGATCAGCTGGGATTGTTCACCTTTCTTTAATCTTTGATATGTGGTCTTCAAAGAGATCTGCCTTCTTTGTTTGCTAAAATTGTGTTATTCTTCACAAAAGCCTCAGACTTTTGGAAGGGCAAGTTATACATAAAACTTAATAAAAATATATTGTGTGTTCTAAATCTCAGAAACTCCAGAAATTATTTTGCTAAAATATATTTTAAAACTTATTTTAACAAAACTTTATATATATGTATATATATATATATATATATATATATATATGTGTGTGTGTGTGTGTGTGTGTGTGTGTGTGTGTGTGTGTGTGTGTGTGTGTGTGTTTGTGTGTGTGCGTGTGTGTATTATGTCACTAATACTCTTCACAATACATTGGGAAACAAGCACTAAAAAAGAAATGAAAAAAAATATGAGAAAGTAACGTAATTAAACGGAAAATTCTGGAGAGAACACCTATCAATCTTATCAAAATATAAATCTGAGAACAGGAGTTTTTCAAATGTATCCATTCATGAAAGAATTAATCCTATCCTAAGAAAACATACATGACTATGTAAATTTTAAACAAAAGAAGTCGGGAAAATCTAAACCGCCAGTTATTGAAAAGACAAACATATAATACATAAATTTATCCCATATTAAATCTAAATATTAACTGAATAAAAAAAAAAATCACTAATTTCAGTCATTTACTTATCTTCGTTTATTAAATATTATCTTACGTCAATTCTCCATAATTTACCTAAAATATACAGTTAACCTGATGAATATTTAGGAGCGTCTCTTAAACATTAATATTTTGAAAGTCTAACAACATTTTTACTTTTATACTTGTACCGAAATAAAATCCTCACATTTACCTTCATAATGTCCGTCAGAGGAGGAAACGCGTCGGCTAAGGTAAGTGTTCCCTTTGTTTCTGAATACCAGCCTATGTACATTGATTCAGACATGAGTGATGAATATTAAGAAAAAATGCATCTCTAACTTAGTTTAGTATGTAATAAGTTCAAAATAAAGGAAATAATATTGTGACGACGCGTCCCGCACATCCGACACTACACAAACCGGCTACGTATGCATATACTTTCGACTCACAAGTTGAGAGTTTTAAGGTGAAATGTAATCTTACTAATTTTCAGTCACTGAAAAAGTACACTCACATTCACTGTCTGATCTCAGCAACGGCTGACATCAAACTGCTAGATGTACAACGGCTGGACTCCGACCACCCCTATCCGTCCATTTATGTTCAGGAAAAGGAACAAAAGCTGGATGGGTAGTCACTTTTTCTAAGAATTATACTTTCATGATTATCTAACTGATTAACATATTTTTATGTTTGCCAGTTCAAAGGCGGGCTGGGAGTTATGAATCCTGAAAGCTCTGGACATTAAATTGCCTTAGAACATAGAATAGAGACGAGTTTCCTAAGAAACTCTTGTAAGTAAATTGACTTAATGGGAAATAGACTCTATCTGTTTATCTCCTAAGGGTATGTGATAAATCGTATTGCTCCACCACTAAATTATGTCATTCCTTATATAAATTACAACAAAACTACAGAGCAATAATAAAAAACAAATTTAAAGTAAATAGAAACGTCGTAATATAACAGAGGACGTTTAGCAGCTATTCACTTCTGTTCAAGCCATCACTAGAGCAGTTAAAAAACCACGAGCAAAATGTCACCTTACAGGAAGCGTCAAAAAGAAAAACAATACCAAAAAAAGGGGATTTTAAAAAAGAAAGGAGTTGAAATTAAAACTGAAAGTTCGCATTGTCCTTTTCTCCAGAATCTCAGCCAAAGTCTCCCATAACCCGCTAAAACTATCACAAGCACTATGATAACTAAATGTATACCTACCGATAAACAAAACTATAATATCAGCTGTTGCCCCCCCCTCGGTATGAAGATTTATCGTTAAATTACATATCTCCAAATGGCTCTTGTAGGGGTTTACCCTTACATAGTGGATTCCGTTACAGTATTTATTTATAGGCATGTGAATATCCATGTTTATCCTCACCTGCACTATATTTTCTCTGGTCTCAGTCAGCGTGCAAGTCAGTCAAACAACTCTATTGTTCCTTATAGATTGCAGGATACCCCTTTGTGCGTATGTGGAGCTAATATCTCCCACGTCCCAATTAGGGTACTCCCATAGCCACTTATACTGTCTTCTACACTTTCTACCTCCCCAGTCTCTCAAACAGTCTATAACTCATTTGTATTACGGTAAATGCGCGGTATCCTTAAAGGTTATTTTGGCCATGTTTATCACTCTGTTAGCTAGTTTAGACAACATTTCTCTCTCGCCCTGTCTTGTTCTAATTCTCTGACAGCATCAGCTGCGCCTACATATTCTCCATATTGTATCGTTAGCTGTTGCATGACTTCCGTCCAGCTAGCTTCAGGATTTTCGTCTAGGAATAGCCTATATATTCGGAAACAGTGCCATCAGAATAATAATGAGCTAAGTTGACAATTTCTGCAGACGTGAGATCATCTGAAGACGTGAGATCATCTGAAGACGTGAGATCATCGATTCTGGTTTTCTTTTTCAGCGATTCTATCCATTCCTGAATTTTTGAATGCTTTCCCGGATATATAGGAAAATCCAGAAACTCGTCCCCCGAGGCCATTATAGAAACGGGACGCCAAGTATCATCAATGTCTAATCAATCCATCGATATACCTATAAAAAATGAAATACTAAAAAACAAATGTTACCCTTGTCAAAAGTAAACAAAATACGACTAACATAATAAAATAAAACAAAATAAAAAGAATAGCCACCGCTGAACAATCGACCAGATAGCGAGTGGCAAAGGAGATTTTTTAAAAAAATCTCTTTACTCGATGTCAATCGATTTTACTTTCGCGAGTTCGTCTTTGTTCTTTCTTTCACTCCACATTCAAATTTGAATCAACAAAAAAATACCGTCTAGCATGAAACAGCCTGTCCTCTAAAGTGCTGACTTCAATGTTCACTTTTATATTTACACACGCTTTATCCCATAAGTATAGCACATCTTAAGACTATATTTCTTCATATATATATATATATATATATATATATGAAGAAATATTTCGAAAAAAATTGACGACAATATTCATCTGCAGTCCTCTAGTGGGTCCTTGTGTATTATAAATCATAAGCAAGGGTGAAAATTTCTTTCTTTTGTTTTCATTTCTTAGAAAGGAGTTGAAATTAAAACAGAAAGTTCGCATTGTCCTTTTCTCCAGAAACTCAACAAAAAAAAAAAAATACCGTTTACACAAATTCTCCTTTTCTAAGTTTTTTTTCAACGATTTCTTCTTTCTTTTATTAGCTTTAAATTTCTTCTTTCTTTAAGGTTTTCTTCCTTTTTGAAATAAATTTCTGGCATATTAAATTCTCTACTTTTCAGCAGTTTCCTTTTTTTCTTATTATCGGCTTCCATGTTGTGTTTTCCCCATTCTCTACCTTTAAAGTTAATTATTTTTCGAAAGTTCAGTTTTTCATCTTTTCCTTTTCCATTTCCACGTTGTGTACCCTTGTTCTTTCTTTCTAATCATGGTAAAGCTATTAGGAATACGAAATCCTTGTTTGAAAAGGGTTTCAATCATTGAGTTCTGGCATCCAGTGGCGTAGCTAGTGTTTTTCACGTCTGCGGCGGCCCTCAAGATTTCCACCCCTCCCCAGAAGGAATGCAATATTACAATGCATTAACCCCATAATGCTATATATATATATATATATATATATATATATATATATATATATATATATATATATATATATATATATTATATATATAATGCATAAAAGGATTTTAGTCAGATTTGAATCAGACCATTAAACATTAATATTAAATACTGCTAAATACACATGTGAAAAAGAAAGTAAACGTAAAAATATCATCTAGAGGTTTTAAGTTTAAAAATCAAGAGCTAAGGTCAATTCGATACATTCGTTTTAAACTTAAGTTAACCTCAGGCGATTTTTATCAAATGACCTCTTATGGCTTTATTTTTTAAAAATCTTATGAAAGCTTTATTATTGATATAAAAAAAAACAAACGCACAACGTTGGATCTAATAGAAAAGTAGGAGGAGAGTGTTAAGAAGAAGAAAAAGAAGAAGAAAGAAAAGAAAGAAAAGAAAAGCAAGGGTATTGTAAATGTATCGGGGAGGGGTTAATTGAAATGTACATTATTGTTTTTTTTTGTTTTTTGTTTTTTATCCAGCGTTATATGTGCTGAAGAAGAACTTTCTATGTAAGCCAGGACCAGAATTATAATTGCTAGTTTGTCCTGTTGGCACAGGTTGCAAATATTGTTGTGGTTGTTGAAAGGCTTTTTTTTAAACATTTTCCATCCACTTTACAATCGGATCCCTTTTTTTGTTTGTTTTTTTTAAGAAAACTCATTGCGGACCAAAAGTGCTACCTGGTGCAGAACGTTCTCCACCTGAACTATACAACTGCTAGCATCCGTGGAGAATCTAGTACAATTTGAACCTGAATGTACATTCTGTAAACATCGCCCAAGCAAGGCGATACTATCACTAGGACGCAGGCAGTTACAAGAATTGAATGAGAATAAGAAGAATTTAGTTAGTAGAAATGAGGAAATGAACAATAGAAGATTTGGTTTCAGGAAGACACAAGAAGATAATTGACTTCGGATGATTTCTGTTTTCCATTCTTCTTAGTGACTTTTTCTTTTTTTTCTTTTCTTTGTCTTTTCTCTTTTCTCCTTCCTTCTTCTTACTTATTCACCTTCCATCTACTTTTATGCTTCAACCAGTTCCATATGAAGGTTTGTTCCGTTGTTTTAATTATTTTCTGTTATGGCTTTCTTTTTTGAAGCTCCGTTTAATCCCGTGTCTGACATTTCTTTGTTTATCGACGGTGACGCGAACCAACGACATCCCATTTCTAAAGTTTGGTCGAAAATCTTCCAACCTTTACCCTAGTATCTTTCTTTTAGTTCCTGGTATTTGTTGAGTTTCCTCCTACGTGCATGCAAAATATTCTCTTTACAAAGTTTGTTAATTCTTATATAATTAACATTTTTTGGTAATGGCACGTTCCAGCAATGTTTCGATAATGTATTCTGGGAATTTTAATTGTTTCCCTAGGTCTACTTTCATCTGTCAGCCGTTTGATTTTGTTAGTTGGATCTAGTTCTCTATGTGTGGCTTCTATTTTTATCCAGCTTTGGCGAATTTTATCATATTTCCTAGTCGGGTTTTTTTTTTTTTGTTGCGCATCGTTAAGTCATATACATTTGCGATTATACGCAATACTTCGTGACGGCGGCACCTGTACCTACGTTCCTCTAGTTCTATCGGGCAATTACTCGGAATATGTTTTGATGTAACTATTCCATTGCAGGAGGTGACAATATTTATTGTTATAAATACAAACAAATGTGGCACAAGGCCAAAAAGGGGGATTGGGGAATGACGGTCTTCTTCTGTCATTAATCTAAAACTTAGCTAGTCACAGACACTGACCCAAACATGCCAACAATAAACCAATCACCAAAACATCACATTCACTCCTACCATTCTTACTACGTCCACCATAATACCTCAGTTTCTCTATGACGTCCTAACTAGTCCCCATATGTACAAATATTGTTCATGGGGGGAGGGTCATAAAATTAAACAACTTTTAAAAAATCCCCAAATGTGTATTTACAGAATGAACTAAATATTTACAATAAAACTAAACAAAACTTAGTTAGTAATAAAACCCCCCACAAACTATGAATGTGGCAGAAATGTCAGTTAACCAGACGAAATCGATGCGGGACTAAGCAAATAAGTAGACATTCAGACCATCAAGCATTCACACAAACACTCACTCATTCATACACAACAACAAATACGAAAAACACACACCTGAAACGAAAGGCGTCCCGCATCCACCAGAAAACTGACATCACTAACCACCTAACGAGGGAGGGGATGGGGAATTAAACAAAAGTAAAAGAAATAGGGACAGAAATAAAAGGGACCAATGAGCTTACATACCCTAGCTAAGTTAAACGGGAAAAAAAGGAAAAACTAAATATTCAAAAACAAAAACCTAGTCTAACCTAATATCTGGGTGGGTTGCCAAAGTTAAACCCTGTTAGGACAATATTCTGTGCCTAACCGACATCTAAATGCCACTCAAGGTCAGCCCCTTTCACTCTACACATTCGCGCAAGATTCACCCACCTTTTGCCGAATTCTGATGATGGGAGCCGCCGCCTTTCCGTCCTAATCTTGACTTTAAGCTGATGCCTAAAAAGTACAAGATCAGTTGGGAAGAGGTGAACTTCTCGCCTTCATAGAATCCCTTCTGTCGCGTCGTCCAAATCACGACTCGCATAACCCCTAGTAAGCAACAGAACACATAGTGTTCAGCCTTCGTCAATTGCGATACCACATTGCTACAAACAGAACTGGCTTCCAGGACAAAAACTTTCCTGCAGCATGCGAACCATGAGGCCTTCAACAAACTTGCACAACGGCACTACCGCACTGCACTGAAAAAAAGGCGTGACCAATGGTCTCGACATTCCCAGTACAGCGACGACATTTTGGATATTTCTCCAAGCCTGCTGAACAAAGTCTTTTGCCGACCCAGAGGGCCCCGCGAATCATCAGCCAGGTGAGTGATGCCCCATCGTTATTGAGACATTTCAACCCAGGCGCCCAAGGCCAAACCGAGCGAGCCTCCTGCTTCGTAAGACCGAGCTCGTCGATCAGATTATCTTGAACGGCCCCACTAACTAACACACGATATAATGCCTTACGAGACAACGCTTGGGCGTCGGAGAGGCCAACCGACGACCGCAAGAGGAGCTTCAAAGCGCGACGACATTCACGATAGAAGGAGCACTCGCCACGAGGAGTACGACCGGCCTCCTCCTCGCACGAGTGCACACTTCTCAGGGATGGGAAATGTTTACGGACATCTTCTTTCCAAAAAAGGTGCCCACCTCATCCAAACCGCGACACATTCGGTCGAGAAAGGTAATGCGTAGCATATATTGACGAATCTCAATGCTAGGCATTCCCAGACCGCCCTCAGAGGGATGAAGGCAACAGATCTCGCGAGATGCCATGTGGGCCTTGCCTCTCCACAAGAAAAGAGAACAAGGCCTTGACTAATGACATTAGTCGGGCATACGGGAGTGGAAGCACAGAAAGACGGTAGAGGAGTATCGGATAGATGTGGGAACCACAAACTTCCGCCCTTCCTTCAGGGAAAGTCCCTCCGAGACCACAGACTAGCCGCGACCTCGGCCCGCCCTGTACCTCCGACCAATTCTTTTCCAACTGGAGATCAGGACCGAACCAGACGCCGAGTATCTTCATCGACCCATCCGTCCAGAGGAAAGGTCCGGGAAGAGAAACTCCCTTCCACGCACCCAACCGCAAGCCCACAGACTTATCGCGGTTGATTTTGGCCCCCCTGTCACCATCTCATACCCACTGATCTGCTTACTGACTTCGTTAATCTCGGCTCTGCTCGACACAAGAACCGAAACGTCGTCAGCATAGGCAGAATACCTGGCCGAGGTGTTAGCACCAGGCAGCGAAATACCGCGTAGGACCGGATTCGCCTTTAACTTGCGAAGGAAAGGCTCCAACGCAAGAACGTAAAGCAGAGGCGATAGCGGACAACCTTGACGAATGGAGCGAGACAATACGAAAGGCTTCGATCTTACCCCATTCACTTCCACCAGCGCACCGGGGGTCGCATACAAGAGACGGATCCAGAAGCGAAAGTCGGCTCCGAAACCGGCCGCCGAAAGGACAGCCTCCAGAAATCGATGGTCAACCCTATCGAAGGCCTTGGACTGATCTAAATTGATCAGCGCGACTTCACTGTCGACTTGTTCTAAGATCAAGCGTACCATATGAAGGTTATCCTGAATAGTCCTGCCCTTCACAGCACAAGTCTGTTCAGGGCCAATCAGACTAGACAGGACAAGCTGCAAACGGTTGGCCAAGATCTTCGCCAAAATCTTTAAGTCAGTGTTTAACATCGTTAAAGGGCGAAAGTTCCCTAACCCATCCCCTCCGTCCTTGTCCTTACGCAGCAACTTGAAGACACCTCTGGTGAAGCGTTGAGGTAAAGACCCTGCCTCATCCAGTGGTTGTACATCAGTTCCAGCAAAGGCACAAAAACGTGCGACAACCTCAAGTAAACTTCGTAGGGAAGACCATCTAATCCCGGAGACTTATCCAGGCCAACCTGCTTCAGCGCTTCCCAGATTACCGACTCTGTTATGCGGCCCTCGCACCTAGCCACTTCAGCTGCCGAGAGGCAGGAAAGTCAGCTAAATAGGCGTCGAACTGAGCAGAACTCAGACCGGGCTCCCTGGTGAAAAGCTCCTGAAAATAATCTCGAAAGACCTCACATATGCCCGCGTTTGTAGTCACAGTCCGCTTATCCGGTAATGTGACGCACGCTATATGTCGCCTGGCCGCGTTTCGATTTTCCTCTACACGCAGTTCAGCGGCCATATTCGTTGCCTCAGAAGACATTCTTTTTAACCTCGTCCTAACTACCAGAGCTTGGTCCTTCTTGATAAGCAAGGAGGCCAACTCTGCCTTTAGCTAAGACTATGTCCCCCACTAACACGGGATTTCACGGCCCGATCAACTTTTTTTTCTTCTAAAGCCGTTTGCGCCGCTAATTTATCTAAATTGAGCCGACGACTAAAGTCGGCAGCAAACGAACGAATCTTAGATTTTAATTTACCCCACCAGGCATTTCCCACAACCGCTCCCGTCAATACCCTCTGGATTGTTAGTAGCAGCTGGTCCCGGAAACCCTGATCACTGAAAAGCGAACAGTTCAATTTCCAGTAACCAGCCAACTTAACCTTTAGGTTTATCTAAGTTTACACGGACCCGGACAAGCCTATGGTCCGTATAAACTATATAATGGAAACTTGGACAGCTTAAGAGCCCTACATCGACTCTCTAACTAAGACTCGGTTCAGGTAGCTCGCAAGCGAGCCAGGAGCCGAGCTGCCACTAGTAGTCCAAGTCCATGCTACCTCCCGAGGGTGTTCATTCCGGAACTTATCGACAAGATCAAACCCATCGATAAAGTCCCGAAATGGTTTCACATCCGGGTTGTAAGTACCTTTTTGTGCCCTATCCGATCTATATCGGGGTCAAGGACGGCATTCCAATCCCCCGCTAAAACTACCCGACGAGACGTCGTCAAGAACGGCGCGATCTGCCGAAACAAAGCAGGCCGCTCGGAATGGATATTGGGCGCATAAACCCCAATGAGACGAAGATGCTTATCCTTTATGGTAACATCCAGCACGCAAAGCCTGCCCGCCGGATCTGCGAAGACAAGGGTACATGCAGCCTTCAAAGACCTGCAAACCAGCCAAGAGACACCCCTCGAACAACCATCAAAACATGCTGAATAAAGGGCGAACCCCCTAGACAGTATGTCCTCACGATCATGAGAAGAAAACCGGGTCTCTTGCAAACAACATATATTCACCCCGAGGCGCTGAAGGTCACGAGAGAGCCTCGCCCTGCGAGACTCGGACCTCAGGCCCCGGGCATTCAAACTTGCTAACCAGAGAGCCATCGTGAAGCCGATTAGGGTTGCCCTTCAGGATAGAACATGGCTGGGGTGAGGACACCCACAGCTCGTCCCATGGATCCCGACGCCATCTCATTTTCGACGGTATCGTCCTGAGACAAGCCGCCGATGTCCGAAGGGTAAGTGAGTTTTAAAGCTCTGTAAAGGGATGGGTGAACGAAAACCGGGACCCTCCCTTTTAGTTTTTGGTTTCCTTCGTCGAATCAGGATCCAATAGGTATGCAGCAGGGGCACCATTTTTAGAGATGACTGGGCCTCCTCTATCATGCCCCAAATCTCCCGCGTTCCCGGGCCCGTTCTAATTACTGTTAATAACCTTGTTGCCGAAGGGAAATTCTCGGGCCTTTCTATCTCTTTGTTATTGATATTTTGGAAATTCCAAAGGATTTTTAAATCCTTTGGATTTCGAGTCTGTCCAAATACCCTCTCCGCCTGGTCCCGGGAAACGCGGCAGACGTCTTCCCCTGGGAAATAAGGAAGTTTGACTTTTTTTTTCTTTTTTTCTGAGATGTTTTGTGTGTCAGGGCTTCTGACTCTTTTTTTTGAGGTGAATGCACTGGAGTTGACATAGGTGTGAGATTTGGAGTGGTTGATGGGGTCCACCCCGTAGGTGTCTTTACTGGTGAAGGTTTAGGTGAATGTATAGATTTGCTAGGTGAGTTTGACAAGGATTTGGGCGGGCAGGCTTGGTGAAATTTCCCATAGATTTAGATGAAGAAGGGGAAGACGGGGCAGAGGATAGAGGGGCCTGTGCCCCCGACGATTTTTTTCCCTTTCCCCCCTTTTTAACTCCAGTTTTTCTTTCAGTTTCTTTATGTCGAGTATCTTCTGCCAACTTGGCTCATTTAACTTTTGCGCTTCTGTCGCCGTCTTTTCATATGACGCAGAGGCGTCGCCCTCAACGCTGGTAGAGGAATGGGGCTGTAGGTGATGATGTCCCTGGAGTCATGCTGGGACGAAGGAACCGCTGTTTGGCTCTTCCCTTGCCTAACACGCCATTCCCCTCATCCTTCTCCTTAACCACACTAGTGGCAGGCGTCGGTTTCGGGGGCAATGTGGGCTTAGACCCAACCGAGGGACTTTGCCCATCGGTCCGCCTCGCAGCTAGACCCATTACAGGTGCCGCGGATTTAACCTTATCGGCCAAGGGGTATTTTGGTCGCCCAGACCGGAACTCCAGGGGCCTTCTTCCCTGGGCAGGAGGAGGAAAGGTGACCAGTCTCTCCACACCTCCAGCAAGTCGGACGCCTACCGGTCACAATGACCGGCATTTTCCGGTCACCTAAAACCAAACAGTTGGGGACGGACTTGAAGGCCTCTTGATCCAGCATGATATCAAAAGTCCATCCCTGTTCAGATTGTCGGGAGAGCTCCTAAAATCTGGCCATACTGCATAAAAATGCAGCCAGAAGCTCTCCTGAAATTTGAGGAGGAACCTCAAAACGGACACCCTGGTCCGCCTGCGGCCCTCATACTCTGTTCTCAGAATTAGATCCTTAGTGATTAATTTTTTTTGGCCATAGACAGGCAATCTTCTGGTGTGGGCAGCAGAATGTCCCACATGAAAATCCCCTACCTTTTATAACTCTTTGGGGTTTTATCCCCAGGGACAAAAGTGATTTAATCACAATGTCTTTTTGTGGAGCGACAAATCATTTTAGTTTTTTGGTCCACCACAAAACGGTCACCATTCTCTTGGCAAACATACCGAGTTCCTGGACATCATCGACGAACCCATCTTTCTTCACCAGATGGGCATAACCTTTCGCCTTGTCCAGGAAATCCGCCATGTTCAGTATACAATTCGGAGGAGACTTCCAACAAGAGGGCGACTCCACTGAAGCGTCTTTAGGAGCAACAATCGGACTTTCTCCTTTTCTGGAGGAACTCTGGTCATTTTTCGGGCTGTTGTTAGCTTTTGGGCTGTTGTTAGCTTTTGGGCTTTTTCCAGCCCGCTTTTTTGTCTCATTCTCCTTTGGGTTGGTACTGTCGACCTTCCCAAAGAGGTCCTTCTTTACTTTGGACCGACTGCCTTCGTCGGCCATACTGAAAGGTTGTGAAAACAACCACTAGCGGGTTTTTTTTAAACACATTGCAGGAGGTGACAAGTTGAGTCTTTTTCCTTGCCCTTTTTATACAAATTCGCCTGACTTAGCAGAACATTATACGCTGATTTTATGGCAAATTGGATTCGATTGTAGTTCATCACCAATATGTCTGTCCATGTTACTTTTCGCTGAAGTAATTTTTCCCATTTTGCACACGCACCCTGTTGGCTCATTCCAACTTGAATTATATGTTTATTTCCTTCTCAGACATTTTGCTGTATTGTACTGTTTACTTGGGAAGTACCCAAGTCCTATCGCTACAGTTCCTAGGAGAGTACGGTATTTTTTCCTTTCCTCTGCAATCTTTTTTCAGCCAGCGATTTTTTTTTTCCTTTTCGCACTACAATGCTAACTGAAGCCATTTTTGAGTACTTTGATGTTTTGTAATGGAATAATTCTCTTGTGCGCATGACTTTGAATTCTTCTTCCAAACATTTTAATGGAAGCTACAGAGGCTTATGTTTACATATAAAGCTAGACTGGCCAGACAGTTTGACACTCCTAACCATCATCAGAGGAAACGGCTTATTTCTCTTTCCAGCTTATTATTTATCATGATAGTAACTTTATAGATTAATAATGTCCACAATATCCTTGGGAGAATTGTATATTGATAGATCCAGCTTTGGAAGCGCCCTGATAAAAATGACTTGTTGGTTTTTGTTAGCCATGTGTCCGGGTCTTTTCTCTCCTTTTTTATTGCTTCGCTATCTCTCAAATTTTGATCGATGAATTTTCCGATGGTTATCACTCAATTTTAGAATAGACACTTCGTTTATTTTGAATTTGTGTCGATTCACAAACTTGTCTTTTATAATAGTTACCGATCTTGATTTTTTCAAGCTTAAATTTTATTTTTGTTCATTGGGCTAGTTTGTCCAGTCCCTCAATTAACACCTGCCGCCTGTTACTGTTTATGTTGTCACAGTGAACTCGTCCATGTATCCTCTTATAGTGTAGTTCTGTCGGGTTCCAATTAAAGATAACGAGCCTCTGCATTTATTTTCGGCTGTTTTCACAATAAGATTCATGGTAAGATTGAGTAATAAGGCAGAAATAGTGCGTCTTTTTATCATATTTTTTTATAATGTGCCAATCTGAATACAAGTTATTTGTCTTGACTCTTAGTTTAAATTCTGTGTAATAGTTCTTGATTAAATCTATAATCTTAACTGGGACGTGTTGTCTGTATATCTCTACCCTTATTATTTTGTGGGGTTACCAGACTTGCTGTATTTTCTTTTGTTTCCTTTAGTAGCTGTGTAATAACATTCGTGTGTTCAAGGCAACCTGGTAGGCCTGCTATCCCCCCTTTTTGTATTGACGTGTCAATGTATCTATTAATTTTCAAGAACTTTGATAGTTGTTTTGCCAGTATGCTGAAGAAAAACTTACTTTCTACGTCAAGAAGCGAAAATATTCTTAACTGGTTGAAAGTTTTGAAATGCTCTTCTTTCAAGACCCATACACTATGGACTCGTTTCCAATTTAACGGTACTTGGATTCTTTTCCAAATCATTTTTATGATACTCCACAGATGTTTAATGGATGTCAGTTATCAGTTATCTCTTGTTAATTTCCCTCTCCAAGTTTTCCACTACCTTACCCGGGTATTGAAACCACACGCTTTGGGTCCTGACACTGAATCTGTCACAGGTTTAACTGACGCCTCAAGGACACATGGCACAGTGGATAATGTCAGTTAGATATGGTACGTGGAACTAGAACAGTCTACCCCAGGGAGCGAATTAAAGGGTTCAGTTTGACATTCCAACCACCTGAAGAAGGCCGGAGCGTACAACGGCCGAAACGTTCTAATAAATATGGCGACAAAGATGAGGGCAATAGTCCGAATAATTTCACCAAGGCTTATGTCTGTGCGCTGCGATTGACTAATTTGGGTCATTTCATGCGTCCTTAGTGTATTTTGAGGCCTCAGAATTCCTAACAAAACTTCCCGCATATGCGTACTTGACACGTATCCCGATGACTGAGAATGAATCCGTGTAATCCGTCCTGTTGGAGTTTACATCCTCCCCATCCACTCTGGAATCATAGGATGTTTATCTGATCACGGCAATATTAACCTATTAAAGTCTAGGGTTAACCGTTATCTTCCTCTCATATCCGCATAAACTGACTCTTACATTAACCATCTACCTCGATTTGCTCCCGGGTCGTGTAAGTGTGATTTTCATTGTAAGAAATGTTTTTTTTTATTGTTTCAAGTGATCAGCATAGTGTCATAATTTGTCTACATGGTGGGCACATTTGGCCTTGCAATATTCAAAGTTATAAAAATTCTGAAATAGTTTACAGCTTCACGCTAATGATGGCAGACAATGAGAAATTCTTGTGAGTGTTCTATCTGTAAGATCTAAATATAGAAATAATAGTTGGTCAAAATTCGGCATACATCTTAAACTATATCTGCAGCGGGTAAATGAACAGTGAAATATTTAAAATATTGATCAAATATTCCGTTTTAACTATACAAGATTTAGATTTCCGCGTCAATTAGAGTATATGTATATGTGTATGGTTGTTATATAGCCTCCTAGTTAGGGTGGTCATAACGATGGCATCGATTCATTCATCTCTCAACGCCAGTAATGGTTAGCTGTTTTGAGTCCAGAGATAAAATAATCTCAACACAGGTAATTTACTATTTACTTAATCACGTCTAAGCTTGCATCTTCTATTTATCCAAACGTCTCGCTACTTACTCCACTGGGGAGCCATTTCAGACACAAAAGATAACACGTCTACATTGCCTGACGGTACAAAAACAACTCGAATAAAAAAAACCTTTCTCTCTCAATAATTCCCACGGTAGTTTCACCAATCAAAATCGACGTACTTATTTTCTCTTTTATCTGAACCCGAAGGACAACCCCAGGAATTCAGAGCAGAGAAAAAACAACTCATAAAAATAATAGTCTATTATTTAACATACGTTAGCTAATCATTAAAAAAGAATCCATTCGAATATATTTACTCTAAATGTTTCCTCTACTTTTTCTTGTCTTTAAAGTATGCGACTTACATTCTTTTCTTCATTGATCACATGACCGCTCCGACATGCACATATACCATTCCTGAAAAAAACAACAAAACTGTGACCAGGGTTTTTACACTTCAAAATATTTTTAACAAAAATAAGAAAGAAAAGCAAAAGAATACCGGACAATTCTTTGTCCATTCTTGATGACTAGCTTCCGTGAGCCCAGGTCAACGCCTTAGACGACGGTCTGGATACAGATCACTCCAACTGTGATCTTTGACACCTCCACTGTCACCCTAATCCAGGTCAGCAGGTACCACTTTGCAATCCAATATTCCTAAGGAGAATAAAATGTCTTGCCTCTTCACTTGACACCACACGAAACGTACAAATTACAGAAAAAAATACTGATCCGAAAATCACACAATACATGCCAAAAGCCGCACGCCACAACGCCGACCAATTCCATAACTGAGCCATGACCTTGCCACCTAAATTTTACAGATTAAATATACTACGATACATAGTTATTCCCCAGTCACGGTGACACAGCACACACGGATTCTTATCACCATATTTATTCAAGTAAAACCCATGAATTACATTTGTATTTGAGTATTACCAGATTTACTTGAAAAAAATCTTCACAAATTTGCCACTATTAATTTTCTACTATTGCCATTATTAACTACGACCTCTGTGTGACAGAACTCAACAAACACCATTTCAATTCCTTCGGACCTTGCATGGCCCCACGAGGAAAAATTCACACCCACTCAGCCGCTCCTAACTAAGCCATGACTAGGTTTCCGTGGTTACAAATGTTTTCTTCCTTTAGACGTCTGCCGCGTCCTGGCATCCCATAAGCCACGTACCAATTCTTTTTTGGCCGCCAGTGCCGTCCATAGGCCCCGTAGGTATCTTAGGGTATATTCATTCTATTCTGAATACTTCATAGTGTACAGCTCTCATTCTAACCAAACATTGCCTTTTTTCCTACCTAAATATCCATGTGACAATTTCTCCCTCCTAGGACACTGACGAAAACACTTTCACAAAATATTAACTCCGAAAAATTCAACAATTAGCAACTTAATTCTTCAAACAATGAAAGCAAGAGAATACACATAAAACAAAAATTCAACACCCTGCTACAATAATGAACAAAACAATCCTTTGTTGATTACGATTAGCAAAATAGTTCTAAACTTAAAACATTTCAATGGACGCAAAACCACATTAACACAAATTTTCAACTTAGTAACAGTACACAGAAATCACAGAGGCAATGCCACATCACACATGTCGTCTATATTTATTCGACTAAACAATTTCCATTGCGCTCACATACACAAATTCAGGTCTCTGCGTGGTCAACAGTCTGCCAGACATACAATATTTGGATGCACACAAAACATTAAAGCGTGCCAATCATAATCAAGAATGGGTTTCCGCACATGGTTCTAAATATTTGTAAAAAGACAAAACAAAACAACAAAAATCAGCTTCTCACTAAAGTGTTTAATCAAAATTGACCTTGTCGAACCTGCTTTTTTTTACGTGATTATGGCTGTCCATTGTCTTACTTCCTTCATTTCTTTCTCTATTCATCCTTTGTTTTGGTCTGTCCATCAAAAAATCTTCCCTCGAATCAATCGATTTATGTTTCCTTTTTCTTCTTTTTTTTCTTTCAAAATTTGTTGTTTTCATCATTACTTCTTATTTTGGTTTGCACTTCAGATGTGTGTTTGTGTCTGCGTTTTTTTTTTGTGTGTGTGTGTGAGAGAGAGAGAGAGAGAGAGAGAGAGCGAGCTGTAAAACATAGTAATATCATCGTAATTACTGTTTCTTTGTTTCTCTTTTGTTTTTGCTTTTTATTGCATTGTTGATTTCATCTGAAAATTTTCTTCGGATATTACTACGTTGTGTTTTAACCCTCATAATGTTCCCACACCCATGCTGGAAATTCCTGGTCCCCTGCACCTAAGGAATATAATGTTGCATTCTCTAACGCTTCTCTAGTCAACCTCAAGAAATGATACACTTTCACCAAAAATTAATAGTCTGCTAAACTATTATTTAATATGGTACCTGTGCTCAGCTTTCGGATAATAATATTTTAATATTTTCAAGATTTTGCAAACTTCAACCGACAGTACAGTATATATATATATATATATATATATATATATATATATATATAATATATGGCCTAGTGGTTATACTGTTCCAACCTCAGCATAGGTGATTTGACAGAAACATGAATTCTTTTAGAATCGGACGGGATAATGATGTACAGTACCTTAGATAGAATCTGAAAACCATGCAATGAGGCATTGTAAGTAAAATTTAGTAAACCCATCTGTTTGGAACCCGAGGGTTGTGTGTATTGGCGCTTTTGAAACAACTGATCATGATATGCGTTCTCTGCCAGAAACTGTAACTAGGAACCGTTCATTATACTTGTAGTATAAACCTCAGCTGGTCTCTGTGTAGATCGCAAAAGCACAAATATTCCTGAGCAGTGTGTCTATAAAGTTGGTGTGCACTTTCAAAAATTTATATAACTTTATTTGTATTTGCGAACGTGGAGGCCAATAAAATGGTCCTCCCGATCCATCTGTTAGGAAATTCCTGATGTAGAACTCACTAACACTAAAAGTGACAAGGAGCTCCATTTTTTACAGATTATTTCTATAGCAAATACAAATAAAGGTGCACACGAACTTTATGGACAGCTTGAATCTGTAATCATTTGTTTTTCCTAAAATATTTCGAAGTATTCAGAATATCCATTCATGTGATCTTTTATTCACGCCGATGTCTTTTATGTAAAGTAAATGCATAAAGCAGTGATTAGAGTAAATAAAACCAGAATATATTTTATTTGTTTCGTGTTAGTTTTCATTAAAATCCTTCTATATAATGGGAAAATATATTTTAGTTAAAAAATATTGGAATTCAGTTGATGTTTCAAATCACACAAATATTTTTACTTGTTTAGATATTAACAAAAAAAGAAATTATCACCTCACTCCAACTGGTTCAAAAATTTTATATTAAAAAAAAGATTTTTTTGCTTTAAAAATTGTGGGATTCATTATTTCGTCACGCAGTAATAAAAATAATTGAAAATCTTCTCCCTGTTCCCATAAACCAATACGTTTTAAGATTAATGGTTAAAATGGCAAAAAGTTAGTGAATCCAGTGGATCTTAGAGAAAACTCGCTACAGAATCACAAATAAAGAATTTTATCTAACAAGAACTGCATTAGTAGGACTTTCAACTGCTGCAAGATCTAAAATGGATAGCACTTATAACTTGAAAAGAATATAATGGCATAATAATGATGTTGATGTTGCACACTACTTCAAACTAAAGGTTAGAAAGAAAACAACCATCAATGTGATGAGAATTGAGAAACTTATTTTGCTGAAAGTTTAAGAGAATATTTTATGAAAATCAACCGACAATGACACCGATTGCTCATCTAATGAATGTCGAATATTTCCTTATTATGAAATGGCTAATTACCATTACAATTAGTCGGAAATAGCAATTAAACAACTTTTCCAAACAGATAATTAAATAGATAGATAGACAGACAATTAAATAGATAGATATATAAATAAATAGGTAGATAGATAATTAAATAGTTAGATAAATAAATAAATAGATAGTAAAAATTACAACTTACACAAGGTTTGTCTCTCATTCCGACATAATGAAGCTTTTAAATCTTTGACTGGCTCATTATCACCACATACAGATACACGCGTGCCTATATATAAATCGATAGAAAAGACTACGATAGACAGATAAATAAATAGGTAGATAGAAAATTAAATAAATACATAGATATAGAAAATTAAATAAATAGATAATTAAATATATATTAAATATATATATATGTGTGTATATAGATAGATATATATATATATATATATATATATATATATATATATATATATATATATAGATGTTGTTACCAAAAATATTCCTTCATACATGATACATTGGCACTTATATTGTTTACATTTATTGTCTCTTGTCATAGTCATAGTAAATATTTTCATTGTTCTACTATTCTCTCCTTTCCTATCCTGAATTCGTACGAACATTCCCCATTCTCGCTCCAATGAAGCGTTATGGATGTCTATCATCTTAATTTACGTGTTTTTTTGTCTCAAGGCCGTTGATTTCTCATATGTAATCACAATACTTGAAAATCAACTTTTTTCTTTTTAATTGGGGTGAGATCAAACGGTATGTCCTTAAATTACGGCACGAAAAAAGACGGTAGCAATTTTTTGTTTCTTTTTTTATATAAAAAGCTAAATTAGATTTGTTTTCTCTATGTGATTGCCAACTCGGTAGTTTTCAATGTTCATTATGCTGGCGCTGTTGATATTTTAGGAGTGCTGAATGTCATAGCGAAACGGTAATGATAACCCTCGTTTTGATGGTCGTCGTGATGCAGGCAAAAGGAAATCTTTAAAAATTCACAAACATCGGGAGTAAAATACATGCCATAATTTTATAACCATTGATGTTGCTCCCCATTCCAAAATATTGTCAATAAGCAAAAGTTTTGTTATTTTAATTAAACATGTCAAAGTGATACGTGATCTTAATCAAGGCTAAACATAATTTTATATATTTTAAAAATGAAAGTGTCTTATTTATTTTGTCAGTTATTTTTATAAATATTTTCTCATTTATCTAGGTATCTCCAAAAACTCACTAAAAAGAGCTTATCATGATGGAAAAAAGCCCCAAACTTTATAAAAACTAAGATTTATCGTAAAATGTTTATGTTATTATTTAAAGAAAAGACCAAATTATTTTTGATTATTTTATTAATTTTTAATCCTTTGTAGCAGTTGAACATTTGGGTGAAAAATTTTGTTTTCTTTGCGTCAATGGATGTGTCGAAGATTAGTATGTGAAATTCAGAGTCATTTTTGGTGTTAAAAACAAATTGTTTTGGAAGTTATTGTATAAATCAAATAATTGTCGAATTAGGGTTAGGGTTACAAATTGTCATGGTTTATTCTTAAACTAGACTAGAAGCCACACTTCCATGAACTTTGGACTAACTTCCG
Source organism: Acanthosepion pharaonis (assembly GCA_903632075.3). Lineage (NCBI taxonomy): Eukaryota > Metazoa > Mollusca > Cephalopoda > Sepiida > Sepiidae > Acanthosepion > Acanthosepion pharaonis. Next base: position 369,019 of record CAHIKZ030000156.1, read on the forward strand.
CGGATGGATTTGGGGGTTGCGGCCTTTATACCTTCAGCGTCCTATGTACGCAAACGTTATAAGAACTTATAAAAAATAAAATTATGTTATCTTTATTCGACACGTAAAGTCGGTATATTCTTTCTTCGCATACACAACCGATCTCCGTAGCTTCTTTACCTTTATTTTGCGCGCAATTTTTATTTTCTTTTAAAATCATTCTTTTTGATCACTTCACATAAAATTAATCTTAAAAGATATTAGGAAACACGAACTACGTACTATTTCGAATATGTCACAGTACGTGTGCTGGGAAAAACATGGGCAACGTAACGTAGCCCGCTTAAGTTTTAAATACAATTTAATTTATGGATACCAACTGCAACTGCGATGTAAGGCGAAATTAAAGTTAAACATTTAATAAAGAATTGATTATTTAAACCTTTCACTTTGTTTAATAATTAAATTCAACTTTAAGTGAGTTAATTGATTTCTAATTGCATGTAACTACAGTTGTTACTGTGTAGAAATTTAAATGCTTTAAATTACATGTGGGGGAAAAAAGAGACGATGAAATCTTTGTTCGTTTTAACGTCCAAACTCGTTAACGCGTAGAATATAAGATATTTACTAACCGCAACACACGGTCGGATGTGGTACAAGGCCGAGCTTATTGTTGGGTATCCGAGCCGGTAGTCTCAGGGAAAAATTCCCCATAGACCCCGTAAAAAACGGGATCGGGCAGCTGTCTACTACCCTATACAAAACTCTGCCCTTCGACATAGCCTCGTCTGGGTTCTTCTCTGAGATTTTGACAAGCACTCTGTGGAAGACCACAGTGAATCGCGTTGGATTTTTATAGCGAAGGCTGATACCATTTCAGGAAAAGGGAGGTAACCGTAGATTAATCCACTTTTACTACGTGTTACTTTAGGTTACTTATGATTCGCCAAGATCGAAAAACGGACGGACACATGTACACTACGTTTTATTATTATAGAAGATGAAATTTATTTTTGTATGTTCCGGCCTTCTCCACTGTGCCATGTCTCATTGAGGCCACATGGGACAGTGGATAAAGGCGTTGGTTAGATCCAGTGACAGGACCCAAAGAGTGTGAGTTCAATACCCGGTTAAGGCTGTGGAGAACTTGGAGAGGGGAATTAACAGGAGATAACTGATAAATAACATCTATTAGGACGTGGAACTAGAACAGTCTACAGCAGTGAGCGAAATAAAGTGTTCAGTTCGACATTCCAACCACCTGAAGAAGGCCGGAGGGTACAACGGCTAAAACGTTGTAATAAATATGGTAACAATGATGAGGACAATGGTCCGAATAATGTAAATAGTGTACATAATACCTCATCTCATAAATATAAACAGATACTGATAATATTTTTGATAAAAAGAATCTTCGCGGAATCATAGATACTTAGACGGCCCGAATAAGTATGGCCATTTCCGGACTCTATTTTCAGGATTTGCAATTTGGAAAACATTTACTTATTTACTGAAAATGAAAGCACTGAGTTATTACTCCGACTTTTCTGTGAAGCGACTTCACTTAACACCCTTTTTGGAGGAAATTCATCGTATTGTCTAATTTCCCATTCGAATAGGCTTCTTAACTTTCAGGTAGACAAGGTTTCATATAACACCCAATAGACTAATTCATTTTTCGAAACTCCTACAACCACAATATTATCTCAACAACAATGTATCACATACAAATGCACATACACATATATATGTTTTTATTACTTAAACTTTAATTTTAGTGGATATTCGTATTTGAATAAATCTTCCGTTTATTTATTAAACCGTATATTTATTTATTTTCGTCTATCGTCCTGAATATTCGAGAAAACATATTAAAGAAAAATATACACTCTTCGGTCGAATCGGAATCTACGTTTCCATAGAAGAACCGTCATTAGATTTTAAGTGCTTTGTCCTCTCGGCTACGGGGTACTACGATAAACCAGCCAAGCTGAATATTACCTTTAAACACAGATTTTTCTGTGACTATTGAAATAGATATTCCAGCTCAGTTTCTATATCCTAACGTAAAAACTTCTTAGTAACCTGGCCTAATTCATTTCAGTTAAAACACGCAGTAATAATATACACAAGCACACACACACAAGCAAACACTTTTTCAAAAACAAACCCTTCTGAATAATATTCTGTTGTGAAAATAAAGATATTTTGTCTGTTCCCGTTTTTTTTTATATCAATTCACCCTAAGCAATGCGATAATTCTACTAGAATGCAAGATGATGAAAGAAAATGAAAATACATCACAAGGAACCGGAAACCCAACCTAAAAAGGAATTAAGTGATCATCTCCGTCTTTTCAAAGAACATGGAAGATGTGTGAACATGGATGATATGTGAACCTACCTACAACTATTTTATTGCTACTTTTTATATAACAATATATATGCAAAATTTGTCACCGTTTTGATATTCCATTCGAAAATGTTGAAATGATTTTTTCGAAAATTCTTAATTTCATTCTCGTAACGATATAGACTCGTAACGCATTATCGAGATTTTTATATAAATTCCACGCATGTCGAATTTATATATTTTGAAAATGCTTAAATATTATATGTCGATACGATATCTTTTATCAAATAATAAGTAATTGATAGTTTTGTTGGTCTATAATTTATAATGTTAAATTAGACTTTTTCCTCCGAGATAAGAAAATATAAAAATATCTGAACATCCTTGAAAGAATCCTCACTAGGTTTCTTGGAAATAATAAGTGCCTTGAATGTGCATTATTGTTTTATTTTATTTTTATTTTTTGAAAATATGCTTGGAAATATGAAACATTTTGACTGTCCAATGTATATCGAAATTTTACATTTTGCGGGGTCATATATATGTCAATCCTTTTGCTCCAAACAAGTAAATAAACGCCACTAAGAAGCAATGGATTACTAAGAGTGAAAGAAACAAGAAAAATAAAATAAACAGATTCAAGGAGAGTGAAGGTAACAATTGTCATTTAACTTTTTGAAGTTCGCTGTTGAAAGGAAAATACAAAGCTAAGAGAAAGTTGCACAATCGAGAAGTGGGCTAGTATTGATTATTAGCATCAAAAATACTGTTAAATCTAGCAATTTCAGCAGCGACATTTTAACAACTACCTGCCAATCTAGTACTACACTTAAATTAGTGAGGTTGAGGTTGAGGTAGAAAAGGGGGAAAACTCACCAGAAAAAAATTACCAGGAGGTAAAGGGAAGCTATGATATAGCAATGGGAACGTTTACTGAAACCGAGATGCCAGGTCAGGACCGATAATTTTGCAGATTCTTTTTTGGATTTTGCCAAAAATTTCTCGCTATAAAACAGAAATCACAAGACCCAGTTTGGCATCAACATTTGATGCCAAGACGATTGTTGAACTTATAAATGAGCAAAGTAGATTCCGTTGAGAATTAATATCTAGCCCGACCTATTGACCTTACGTTCTTAGCATCAGTCGATGCAAAATAATCCTTCTACTTCATTTCAGTGATAACGATGGCACTGTCATTGCTATCGTTGAGTTTAGCATCAGTCAAGCTGATGGAAAGCAAAGCGGTTCATTAAGATGATTATAGATCGCAGTTATGGTGGAGGCATTCAACGAATAGAATAGACATGCCAAGGCCTGTATGTAAGGATTTATTACTGTATCTTGAATCTTTAAAATCTGAAAATAGATTCACTTTCAAAAGAAAATCTGACTGCCAAATATTTTCGCTGAGTCACTATGTAAGAAACTAACACTTATAGTTCTTGTTTTAAGAATAAAGTATAAGAATATATAAGAATATATATTTTAAAATATTCTTATTTTCAATCGGCTAGGTAAGAAGTTCTGTGTAGAAGTTCTTTATACATGTTTTTATTCAGTTACTTTTACACCATAAAAACATCATAGCAATCTGTGAAAAATAACTGTAAGTGATGGAGCAAATCTGGGGTCATTTTTTGGTTGTAGCAGCCATAATTCATTCAAATAGCAAGCAATTTCAGTGAAATTGCATGACCTTCAATTTTGCAGGCCTGTATAATCAATTACCGATTTAATCAATAATGGTTTTTGTATATCACAAGCAATTTGTGCAAAACCAGGGAGAAATCAATAAAAGAGATAAAATTTTAGTCGATAGTAGTTACATTTTTTCCCTAAATGTAACTCTTCATAAAATATTTTATTGTTGATATCTGCTAAACTGAGCTTTGCTTAATCTCTACTCTAAGGAACTCCAATGTGACTAATCTATTCCGTGTTGGTTTCAGTAGCATAATTTATAATGAGAAAGTAATGAAGATTTTCTTAATTATCATTAGTACAATAATCATTTTTAAGTATTTAGAAGTATGGACACCATGCTGGCTGAAGTAGTAAAAGAAATGTCCTTGAAAAGCATTTAAATGTATTTCGAAATTTCTAATTTACCGTATATTTCCGTGTATAAGGCGACCATTGAAAATTAAAAATGCACCCCCCGGCTCTAAAAATATGGTCAACTAGTTCCACTGTAACAAAAATTAACCTCAAATCCTGTGGTGTATCGGCACTGTTGAATAGACTAGTATGCATGCGGTGTGAATGGCGGTACGCTAAAAACTCCGTATAATAACTACAAATGTAAATATTTCTAGTTGAAACAACTCACATTTTAGTGTTGTACTACAATTATAAATGTAATCAAACTACTTTTACTTTTAGATTTCACATTAAATTGCGATATTCGACGGATGATTAAACATTTTGCAAACGTTCTACTGAACAAATATACATGTAATATTGTAAAGAAACAAATCTCTTGTCCTTGATTTGTAGGTCTATGGTTGCCTCCACACCAATCAGTTTTTTCTCATAGTAGTGCTGAATAACACCACTTACGATAATATTCAATGAATTTTTTTCTAATTAAAATTCTTTCATATTGTGGTGTTAAATAAAACAATATTTAGTATAACATGCAAACTTTGTTTTCAATAATATACATTATACTGTGTTCATTTCCGGTGATAATCAATGAAACATTTAAAATACCATAAAATATTTATTCCTCATTACTGAATAAAAAACACATATACATAATTAAAACCATTTAAAATTAACATGATCATCTCCCATCTGATGTAAAGAGACCAGCATAAATAATGTCATTTACAGTTTTGTCATATGGGTCCTATATGACGAAACTGTAAATGACACTCTTTATGACAATAAAAAAGGAGTAATGGATAGCAGCTCAGAATGAGGAATCGGAGATCCGAGTTCGAATTCCAGTCGAATTCATTACATTCACTTACGTGCTAATACACATGGGAAATCCTCTTCTTCTCCCCTCAGGACAGACCGAGTTCTATAGCTTTGGATGGCAATTGGCCTACCCTAGAAAGAAATGGCAACCTGCAGCGGGAAAAATCTGCCTCGTCAGTCATGTATTGGAAGATATATGATCGACTAAGTGTTTATCACTTATGGCACATAACTGACTGACATATGGGTCCCAGTCGATCGCCTTATGCTGCGGATCAGATACAATCACGAAATGTTATCAACATTTCTCATCTTATCTATAGGTGCTTTATAAGTGGAAATATAATGCCAGTAAATATATTGAGAATATGTTTCAATAAAGAAGATAATCATCACAATATTTAAAAACAAACTGATAAATCTTTATTTCATGTAGTCAAATATTATTATAAATATATGTTTTTGTTTCTGCAAATGCTGCTCGTTTGATACAATTCGTATAAATAAGGAATTGAAAATGATTGGTTAATAACATGCAAATATTAAATATATACCTGTTAAAATACATGTCACTTGCTGATAACTTTGGTTAGAATTATTTATAAGTGAATGTTTACGGATTAGGCAGTTTCTCTTTTTAATTAAAACTTAATCGAATATTGCTTGCATAGGAGAAATATTTCGAAAAACTATATTACTGCAACAGCTACACTACTTGTTTACTACGAGACCACTTCACTGACTCTTCTTCTTTAATTACAGGAAGAGGAAATCATCTAGTGTACTAATGTTTAATAATTCATTTTATATATTGTAATAAAGATAATTCCCTACATGTTGACTAAACATCCTATTATTTTTTCATTTTCCAAGACTGACTAAATTTGTTGTATTTTTTCCAATATATAAGGATATTGAAAAGTATTAAAATAATTTTAGATTAACAATATTTTCAAAAATTGGTCACCAGATAGCAACCACGAAATAATAATGTCCATTTTAGAATTCCATAACATTAATAATATTCTCAGGTGGTTTTCAGTATAGTTCAGCTAATTTAATATTTTCAAGTTAAAAATGTATATATCACAAGTTTTCTACATTCAACTCATTCGTTTGCCGAATCTTGGAGATTTCTGGTCAAATATATGTAAAACTGGAATATGAAATTAAGTTCGCTGCAGTATTTGGCATAATTTTTTGGCCAAATGCAAAAGTATTTGCTCATCGAATTTCGATAACTTCAATGACGACTCCTTTCTATCCTTCTAGCATGGTTTGACCACGAAATACTTTGGGGAACAATTACTGAATACAGCAAGATTCAAGAGAAACCAAAATTTATATGACATTAAATATCCAGACAGTCTAATGCCTGTTGCCCTTGTTCAGTACCACGAAGAAATCTCATAACGTATTTTTTTCTAAGAATGGGGAAAGTGGGAAAAATTATGTAAAGTAATGCTGGTATAATAGCGAGATAATATATCCGATGACAGCTCATTAGAAAATCAATTTGGCATTAAACGGGTTTCATGAGCATGATCGTAACAATATGGTCTCAATATGAAAAGACTGAAGCAACCAAGAAAAACGAGGCAACTGTACGATTATTTTTTCTGCTTGGTTAAAATCACATTTTATGTTTATCAGCGTAGACATTTAAACATAAATGCAAAATGAACATTGGATACGTACAAATCCTTTATCTTAGTAACAGAAATGACTTTATTCGTCTTCACTGAACAATGCTGCACTGGTTCAGCACAAACTATATAAAATCAATATATATATATATATATATATATATATATATATATATATATATATATATATATATATGTGTGTGTGTGTGTGTGTGTGTGTGTGTGTGTGTGTGTGTGTGTGTGTCATCCACTATTCTTTTGTTATGGCGGTTATTTTCTTTCTTCTCCACACTGTTGTATTTCGAAATGTTCTTTTGTTTTATCACCTTTCCGCAGATTTAACACAAGGGAGACATCTTTTACTTAGTAAGAAGAAAGTAGCCGTACCATTCATTATCAATAGCATGAAAGTTTCAAAGCATATAATCTTTAACGTGATAGGGGATGATGTGTTGTGGTTATTAAGTGATCAATCATGGTCTAGACGCAAAGCAAGAAAACTATTTGCTTTTCTCTGATGTGTGATATATGTTACTGAATTTTCTCTTGGATATATGTGACACTTTTTCTTAACAAAACTGCTTTAAAATGTTTCTCTATTGACTTTCTTGCATCGCCGAGTGAAAATATTAGAAATTCTTTAAATCTTTCAATGAAATAATAAGCGATAGATTTTAAGCAAATCCTTTTAGTCTTTATCAAGTAGCTTAATCTTATCTGCGTCAGGCTGTTATTTAAACAGTTAATGACAAAATCCGAGTTCAAATTCCGGGTGGTTTTTAAATTCACTTATTCACAAATTTTAATTAGGAAAATCAGATATTCATATTTTCTGTCCGATATTTATCGTTTAAATAAAATGGTTCACTTGGTTCCAAAACCTTGTTTGCCCACTGGTCTAAGAGAAGATAACCCAGACTGAAGCAATCGGAAACCTTTCCAGAAATGCGTAATAATTAACAGATAATTTTTGGAGAGTCATTTTTGACTACAACCCCAAGTGCAGAGGATTAAAAAATCAGTTAATGCCTATCAACACATAAACGACAAACCACAGAACATTCTTATTTCATATACTAATGTCCCACATGCTAGTAATACGCATCTAGTCCTAATCTAAGAAGATGTTGTAACATCGACTCAACAAATAGACGAAAGACCTTCAGTGAGATGTTCAACTGCAATAAATTTCCACAGCTCTCTTATTGTTTTACGCGCAGGATCTGGCGTAGAAACAGACCCAAATACAACGTCTCATAAGCCAATTACACTTTAAAGCAGTTTTGTTGAGCAAACCAGATGTCACATTATCCATATACATCAGTAAACAAGTCCTAGTCAATTCGGACTCGATGACGTAGTGCATTATCCTACGATAATAACCCATCATTTTTGGAAAGTATTGTACATCTATGAATGTCGATAGGCAAATGACATTGAAATAGGGTGATGAATTATCAACGAATTCTTTTGGTAAATGAATACCATGTATATACTTGGTCATATGTGTACTATTAAGGAACTAATACCTGCGTTGACAGTGTCATGCTGATAACAAGAGTCCTAAATCGAACCCCGAGATAAATGGGAGCTTTAATCATCACACCATGCCAAACACCAACGCAACTTCATAGACTGTATCAACGTAAAACGTTTTCTTTTCATATTCATTATCCTCAACCTTATTAGTGAGATTGTTAGAGAAGTGCAAAGGAATTCTCTACGAATATTCATTGAAAACGATTTTTTCTTTGAATAATTTATTCTGAATTGACATATTCGTTCCACGTAGAAATCATTAATCATGACGTGTTCTTAGGTAAGTTTGTTTGTATTCTTCTTTTTCAACATAAAATTGGCTTCTCCTTTAAACATGACATCCACAAATTTGTCGACTGATGTTATTGTGTATATACAGAATTTTCGTTATATATTACGCATGTTACAGAAGTTTATCTTTTGATGCGGTAATTTGCTTTTTTAAACATTTTATAAATAGTTTCGCACCTCAATCTAAACACAATTTACCTGTTCCTTTATTTCACGTGTCTTTCATTGGTTATATAATGAAAATCATTCATTTTCGATCCATTTTTCACTACCCAGATAATTATTAGTGTACCATTCTTAGAAAAAATGAATCAAATATTCTTAAACCTACCATTAAGAGGAATTCTGAAAATTCTTTTAAAAAATGTTTAACATCCTCATAATTATAGACTATGAAGAACAATGTGAACTCTCATATATAACGTTCCCGTTCTATGTCCTCGATGCACTGTACATTATTTCTAATCTTTCTATTTTACTTGACTGCTTTATAAAATACTCTTTTCGTTTACGTTCCGGATGCAAACGACATCAACATTTCACTGATTTTTCGAAGGATTACGGCCGACGTTAATCAAAAATACTAACGATCAAAATCTACTTTATTTCGCCAGACGACCGAACAAGTGCATTAAGACGTATCAAATTGATTTTGCGGCTTTCATGCAACACACGGCAATGGCTTCAGTCAAAATGCAAACGCCAGATAACAAACTGTCATTTGATTTATGTAGTTTGTGCCTATTTTTCTCTAAATCCTGTCTTTGTTCAATTCAACAACAACAATAATAATAACAATAATAATACTCTGAATAACTACGTTCTCTGAATTTCAATAATAATAATATTAATAATAATAATAATAATAATAATAATAATAATAATTATTATTATTATTATACTCTCAATAATTACGTTCTCTGAATTTCAATAATAATGATAATAATAATAATAATAACAATAATAACACTCTTAATAATTACGTTCTCTGAATTTCAATACTACTAATAATAATAATAAAGAGAATAAAGAAATCAGATTCAATAAAGCCCAAATAATTGCAAGGAAAGCAAGTATAGAATGCAGATAAAGAAGATTCAGCAATGCAGTCTCTGTAAAAGCATTACTTCAAGAGATTTATTTTACTAATTATTCGCACAATACACGGCTCGTGAGCCAGTCATGGTCGAGAGTTACTTATTGTGGCACGTAAGAAGAGGAGATAAGAAGTTTCGTTTAAGTAGATATATAGGATATGTAATGGTTAACCCTAGACTTAAAGAAATTGAGATTGTAGGGATCCGGGAAGCATCCTTTCAGGAGCTTGTTCCACGAAGCATCTGTTCTTGGTCAAAATCGGTAGGTATGGATCTTCCTCCTTAATCATGGAGTACAAAGGGAATGGGTATGATTCATTATATCAATAGTAAGTTGTTTTTTGTTTGTTTTGTTTTTTCATTTTATAAACTGGTCAATAATGAAACAGATTTTTTATCATTGACCGAAATAAATTACATAGCATGAATAAATTAAAACACAAAGCGTAAAAATCTAAAAAGCCGAGACCGAGAGAATGTTTCGAAAGTACTTTCAAAATAATAGTATTTAATTTAGGAAAAGTAAATACGGGAATGCCTATGACAAATGCAAATTTCAACAGCTCAAAGGTTACAAAACTTTGCGTCTGGACACTCAAACAGTATGAATTTCAAAATGAAGGGACAATTTTACGCAGGGGTTACCTGAAAATGAAACTAAAATAACTTGTTAAAAAAAACATCCTGAAAAATTCAATAGAATAGCAAAAGGAAATTAGAACTGAAATCATCGAAGCAAAATTGTGCGGAATATAATTGACCAATAAAATTAAATTTCTCGTAATAATGACCAACAATTAATGCCTTAAATGAACACTAACAAAAGCGAAGGGAACACGATTGATTAAATATGCAAATATCGACTTTAGGGATTTTTTCATCATTTCAACCAAAAGCAAGGCATCGAAAGTAATGAAGATGCAACGTGTTATTGACAAACAATCAGGGGAGACAATAAAATAACAGAATTCTGGAACACAGAATATAAGGACTAACATTGCATTTAAATTTTTATTTTAAGTTGTTGACAGAAAGCATGAATGCAGAATAGAATCCAACAAGCGAGAGGTGAGAGAGAATAAATTATTAACATGAAACTTCTTGTTAACAGTTCGTCGTCGTCGGCATCCGTCCGTCTCGAGAGACGATGGAGAAGCGCGGTGTTCCACGCGTCTGGGCGGGATATATGAAGACTTAGGGCTGCCCAGACGTCTATTTGCCCCTCTCGGCCTTGCTATCAGAGTCCAGAGGAGAGGATAAACCAATACAGTTTGGTACCAGCGCGGCTGCAGGAGTTGCCGGAAGGTAGAACAAAGTGCTGTCCATCCACCTTAGGGGCTCCACTCCTGGTTTGAATTCAGAGTTGTCCTTCTCCTAGACCAGCTGTCATCCAAGGCTAGAGAACCCAGTCTGTCCTGGTATTTAACCATAGCTGGAGGGAGAAGAAGAGGATTCACACCTTTCCCAAGTAAGTGAATGTGATGTATTCGACTGGAATTCGAACTCAGCTCTCCAATTTCTTCAATCCAAGCCACTACCCATTACTCCACCGTGCCTCAGTTACAATAATGAAATGGCGAGTACTATCTGCTATTTTAGTACTGCGCTTAAATTCTGAAGGCGAGGTACTAAGGAGAAAATCTCAGTGAAACATTTACCATGATAACGTTTATAGATGCTTCAAAGGGAAGCTATGTTTGGGCGATGGGAAAATGGCTGAAATCGAGATACTAGTTTAAGACTGATAACATTGACGAGTCTTTGTCGGATTTAGGAATCTCTAAGATGCTGTCACATCTGGTCTGGGGCAGAAGTATCAGACCACATCTAAGAGCATCATTTAATACAGCTGTGAATGGTAGACATTTAATTGAGCATCAAAGATATAAACGATAGAAATAAATAAAACAGAAGTTAAAAAATATTAAGCGACAGTTTGAAACATCTTAAGAGGGAATCAAAATACTCATGACTGTGGTGGATCGCTAATTTCACAAATGTCATGTCGCGTAAAATACAGAAATCGCATGTGAAAATTTGCAGGTCGTTTTTTGAATGTTGCCCTTCAATAGATCCCACTTTCCAGGCCAACAAAGTAAATCTCACGACATTGCTGTCTATCAGTTTATCGTATATTCCGTTCCAGCACGTAGTTCAACTGACAGAGGAACCTTTAATTAATAAGAGAATACTAGGAAAATATAATGGTGACATGAGTAAATTTTTCGCCTTGACTATTACAATGTAAGGATGAAAAGTCTAAATGTAAAGTCTAAATAGAAAAAAACGAAAAGTAAAGTAATGCTAATATTAAATGTTTCCTTATAAGGAAACATTTCGCATTTATTGACCAAGCAGAAAGTACAGCTTACGTTGGACATTTATAAAATATTTCTCTTAAAACAATTTTCATGAAGCTGTTATCACGCTTTCTAGTTTTGATGGAGGTTTCTTTCCTAACATTTTGTAATGTGGAATGTCAACATCTTGCTTATATCATTATTTAATCTTAAAGATACATGTGATATTCATTTTAGTGATTTGGTTTCTGTTATTTAATAAAATTCTTTGTGATTCAGTAGCACCAGTTTACAATGTTACAATGAAGGATAGTATTTGCCAAGACCCACAGACTTCACCCGCTAAAAACCATTTCATTCATTCAAAGACCTGTTGTTTAGACCGGAAATTTTATATATTTCTGAAGATGTTTATTGCATGGTATAACATCCATATAAAAGTCTCGACTGGACGAGATTAATACGCTGACTCTAATTTTTTAGAATGATGTCTTTTTGTTTTGTAGCTGTTTGCGGTGTTGGTGAAAACTACCTTCGGCACATCCTATTTTAGGCTCAATTTTGTTTTTTTCTTATACTATCCTCTTGCTTGTATGTAGGAGAATATTTCCAAGATGCGAGTTACAATTTGTTAATATCGAACAAGAGTGGATGTCGGGAAATTGTTTTAAATAGAAAAAAGATTCCTTCCTACAAAATTTTGGTACACAGGAAAATTTCGATAGAAAAATACAAAGAAAGCCTGCTTAACTGATACATAATATCAATCTGTATGAAGTGAATGCTTGATAATTTCCTCACAGCTGAACAGAAACCTGAAGCCAACAGAATTGTGGTTCTAACAAAGTTTGGTGTATATAACATGGACAGAATATGTAAAATTAAAACTAAAATGACAATTATACGCATAATCAGAAAGAGGCAGTTTAAATTTCCGAGGCAAAGATTAATGAAAGCAGCTCTGCAACATTTGTCACAGGATATATTGAAGGCAAGAGGCCCAGATAAATGATTCGAGTTGAGTTACCTACCAAACGAGTTTGTGTAAAAGGAAGACAGTGCAGAGAGCAGGTGATGCAGTAAAACGACAAATATTGCTAAGAGCTAACTAGGAGTGGAAGCTTGTGGAGAGCCATGAGCATCTACATATCTTAAGGCGCAGGGCTACTAGAAAGTTGTATCGTTGAACATCTTTTGCCAGATATATATAATGCCTGATACAATTTAATCGAAATTCACATACCTGGCGATTAATACATCTTCAGACAAAGAAAACGATCTTAAATATTTTCAGATATTTTTTAAAATGTTGAAGTCAGTGCAAAGTAGAACAATTTAGGAAGTTTTAAAATCGCTTTAAAAGTTAGTTTCAGATTGAAGTAGTCATGGCTTTCAAGTCACTCTAATCATTTATGCATTCGGTAATATTTCACTAAATCGATTTGCAAATTGAAATCACAGGACACATAACACGAATAAATGCATTAACACCTGTTATAAATTAAAAAAAAAAATTTATGTTATATTTTTGTCATGAAAATGGATTTAAACTTCACATTTTTAAAACTATTATTTTTTTATTTTATAAATGAAGGATTTTTAGTAGGAATTTCTACATATATCGCAAGTATTTCTAGTTTTTATTTTCACTTTAATTTTCGGTTTCGATCGTCGGTCGTAATTCAAATATCTCTCTTTGTTTAGACCACTATATTATCCGAAACCCATGTCTCTATATGCTAAATAGAATAAATGTGTTCTTAGATGTCTACAGCCTGTGATCTATTTGAACTGTCCTCCCGTTACAAATACGTTTAACTTGTGGGCCTGAATTACACGAACTACAATTACCTGGCATTTCCTTTTGCTTTCATTCTTTGTTCTCAGCTCACAAATGCTATTACCATCATGCTTAGGTCTTCTAATTGAATGATCAGATATTAGTATATATATATATAGGATTTTTTTCTCTCAAGTTTTTTTCCACTACTCTGCTTTTGTTTATTATATTGATTTCATTATAAATCTCACTATCCTCATTATCAACCATGACAGATTTAAAATGTCTCCATTAATTAAGGAAAATGTACTGGGTGGTTCTAAGGTCTTTCCACCGCAATGATACTACTACTACTACTACTACTACTAATAATAATAATAATAATATATATATATATATATATATAATAGAAAAGACAACAGGAAAACTTTTTAGCTTTAGCCGAGGCATTTCGTCAAACGCAAAAAATCGAAATTTATTTATTGAAACAAAGTACCTGTAAACAAGAAACGAAATGTTGTTAGCGACTCAGAAAATTTAGAAACGTTATTCTATATGCATATGTCAAATGAAAAGTTGCTTTTGAAAAAGTCCACATTGTGAGAAACGGGTTTGATAGTTTTCTGATTGACTTTTTCACTTTTACATGTTTTTTTTCATTATCTACAAATTAATTCTGAGAAATCATTACACACACACACACATATATATATATATATATAAATATATATATATATATATATATATATATATATATATATATATATATATATATATATATATATATATATATATATATATGGTGAAACCCAATAATAAGATAAAGTTATATATAAAGATCTAATTATCGACAGTATAATATTTTATCATAAAACTTTCTTAACTTCCCTTGCCCAATGATAGCCGTTTTAATTTTCAATTTCTAATTAATATGCTCGCACTTGGCCACTTATGCTACCTTTAACGGCGGATTATTGGAGGTAAAACTGCAAAGAGACTATTTTTCTGGCAAACATCTAAAAAAGAAAACCCAACCATTCCTGATGCACGTAGTATAAAGTGTCGGACTTAGGAGTACAGACTGTTTTCGTAACATCAACAAGATTCCCTTTGTATGGTCGTAGGAAACTACTTCGACGCTCCCTTATTTTATTCTAGAATGTAAAATCATTTTTTATATTTTTCTGACATTTTCCGCATCGTCTTTATTGTTTATTATACATATATTTTGCTAAATACCAACACCTACGTCAAATATCATTAATGTTGTCTATATTTATTCTATAACAAAATAACCAGTCATTAAAATCAAAACGAAAAGGCTTTGTGAAACATAGGGCTGAATTCAATCTTTATATCAAGTAGCCTTCATTTTGCCATTTATGTAAATGCATATCTAATAAAGGAAATGATGGACGATTAATACTCAAGATGCGAACTACAAATTGAATATGTCGAAATTAAAGAATAGAGAATTTTAAGTATCGGAATTTTCGGACACCGATATCCAAAGGCGTATTGGCGTGGCACTTATTCCCAAAATGTAAGAAAAAAATTAAATAAAGAAAAGAATATTGAGCTTTTATGAAAAATTTATGCTCCTATATTTATGCTTCTTTCTTGCAGTTGTAGTAAAGCCTAGAGTTATATATATATATATATATATATATATATATATATATATATATATATATATATATATATATATATATGTGTGTGTGTGTGTGTGTGAGCATCTATAGAAAGGAGCTGGGAATACCACGGAGGTAATGCATAAAACAACAAAGACGTGTCATGTAAAATGTGAATAAATACAGATCTCAGGGGGCACACAATGAGGAAGGATGTTTTGGAGAATATGATACCATACGGATGTTTAACGAAAACAAATGAGACTGAGCAGGCGCCTGCAACAGGGATTGCCTAGTGGTTTTAGCATCCGGGCGTACTCTGAAAATGAAGATTCGGCAATTTTTAGAACTTATAAAACCACAAGTCAAAACGGCGACAATTGGCAGAAAAGAGGAAAAAGAGAAAAAAAGAAGAAAAGGTTAAATACTATTCCCGATGGCTGACACGAACTCCTACAGTTTGGAAGAGAGGTGCTTGTGACCAAACTTTAGGACCACCCTGTATATTATAATTGCCTAAAGTACTAAAATTACATGTTGATTATTGAGTTAAATATTTATTAGATTACATTGGTTTATTATATTTTTAAATAAATACAGAATTTTTTTCAAATCATGATGTTAGCGTTTGACCTTTATTTAAAATCTGCATTTGAAGATATCGGAAAAAAAAACTTGTATGATTTAAAATTTAAAGTTAGTAAACCAGGAGAGATGTCATATTAAATCCTTAATCAATAATGATTTGGACTTTGTGATGGAAAATAATCCATAATTCTTAGTCAGTGAATTCAGAGCAAATGTTAATACGTGTTTAAAAATATTCAAATCTCTTTAAGACAACGCTTGAGAAATGTTTTGTTTGAAAAAAAAAATGATTTTAGATTTTACAAAAGATTCAGACATATTAATCATATTCAAAATCAAGAAATCGATCCATCTGAAATTCGTTTTATAACGTGTGAAAACGTTGTTTAGTGTCAGAGTGATAGTGGGAGTGTTTATCTTAAAGTTGAGAAGTTCATGGATAAAGATAAAGTTATTCTGCTTGATAGGATCTGAAAAGTTTGTAAAGATCGGAATTTACTGAAAATTGGTCAGACACGTATGCACTTACCTCACCATGACGTAGCATCTTCAAAATTCAAATGGTGCCCGATTTGATGAATTGCAAACGTGTTATTTTGATTCGTGAATTATACGGCAAAAGGATTCTAAAATAAGGTGAATTTGGTGAAGATAGCAATTTTGTTTCAACTTACATATCCCACTTTTCTCCTGAAAATTACACTTTAAGCATCTAAAACAGTGCTTCTCGGTCATTTTCTTCATCTATAACTCTTTCCATATTATTTTCGTACCTTATTTCCATAATCACAAATTATCTGACTCTAAAGGTGCAGAAAAATCAATATTCTAAAATTTGTATCTGCTTAATTTGAGATCGTTCGTATATCGTAAAACAGTAAAATTCTAAATTATTCGGACGATTCTCTTCATCGCCATATTTATTACGACGTTTCGGCCGTTGTACGCTGCGGCCTTCTTCAGTTGGTTGGAATGTTGAACTTTAATTTTTTAATGGATGTCAGTTATCACTTATCTCCTGTTAATTTTCCCTCTGAAAGATCTCACTGCCTTAACCGGGTATTGGACTCACATTTTGGGTCCTGTCACTGGACCTAACCAACGTCTTTAACCACTGTGCCATATGTCCTTGATGACATCTGCGTATGAATTTCTGCGTATTATAAATCTATGTCTTTAGCAACCATTTTTACCAGTGCTCATATTGCAATTTATTACTGGTTCCCATATTGTATTCATTTCTATGTTTGGTAAAATTCTACCTTGATTATTTTGCGATTTCGAATCATTGGTCTTAAGCACTTTTGAAAAACTAGATTTAATGTCGCTCAAACCGATCATGCTAAATATTGACAATTTTGACAAACATATATTATTGAAATCATCTCTTTTTAATTAATTATTATGACGTTTTATTATAAGGCAGTAATTTTATAGAGCAAAAATATTCACTTACATCTTCCCTATGAATGATAGAAACCCAGACACACCAAGTTAAGTGTTGCTGCTGGGAATTTGTCCTTGTTTTACACTGGCTAGCAACCAAGATCCAGTTGAGTCTGTCTTGTTATTAATCCTTAGCTGGAGGCTAAGAACTGATTGGTTTCCAAGAACATTTGTGTGAAAGAAGCACTATGGTTTCGACTGGAATTTCACCTCGACACACCGATCCCAATTTTCTCCAAGTTACGTGGATGTTCTTGAAGTCGTCTGTGCAAAATCCTTCAATTTAATGGCCACAACAGACTGTAACGGACTCTAAACATATCAGTGACCCCCATTTATTTAAATATTTAAAATACTCACTACAACTCCTCTGATTAATTAATAACTTTCTAATGAATGTATATTTGGGAAAAGCAGTGGAATTTTTTGAAGCAAGTTCAGTTTGTGAAACAACGTAGTTTGCACAAATAAAAACACCGAGTCATCCATGACAATACTAATGTCTACATTTGTAATCCAAATGTAAACGATACAGCATAACTGACCATTCAAAACCACAATCACCTCGAGTAGGTATGAATGTATACAATACAGTTTGCCAGTTACTATATGTATAATTTGCAGTAAAACACAAACAGAAAACAGAAAAACTGAAAATATCAGTGCCTCGTATATCAAGTCATATTATATATATATATATATATATATATATATATATATATACCCAAGTATAGGATTGGTGTGTACGGAATAAATTACAATAACCAACAAACACTATTCTTAAAAGAGTGCTCAATACAGAGTATAGCAAATATGATTATGTATTCTAAAATTATAACATAAATAAATATCCATTGTCTTTCAACAGTTCTGGTGTCTTATCAAGTGATGGCCCTTCACTTGATAAGACACCAGAAGTGTTGAAACAAAATGGCTATTTTTGTAGTGACTTACTAACATAGTGATGTTATAATTTTCGAATATAATATATATATATATATATATATATATATATATATATATATATATATATAATGGCTGTGTACTGCTCAGGGAAGCATGACCATCGCTGACAAAAAACATTGATTTTAGGCTGAATGTGGTGTCAACAGTGACTCATGAGGCTAGAAAGTTACTTGCATTCTTTTCCGCATAGACATGTTGTCTCATTCCGAGTACAGCTGACTGATGTTTGGGTTCTTTCTAATATTTTGTGTAGATCCAAGCGCCTTTTACGCTCTTTACCACACAATGCACATGCAATATATGCTATATTGATAAAAGTAAAATTTTCTGTTGGTGAGACAACAGCATAGCTTTTCAGAGAGCTAGGAACGCCTGCATTCGGTAGGCATACTCTTCCAAACTCATGACACAAGAATTGTTGGACACTTGATATAAATATTCTTTTTACGGGTTGCCGTTTTGACCTTTGGCCAAGTTATCGTGCTTGTGCAGAATGATCGGTAGTCTTCATGGTTATGTTTTAACCAGTCATTTGAGGAAGATGGAAACATTCGCAGAACATAGACGTCGCTAGTGATGAGGCATTAGGTTTTATTACGAGTTGGTTAATGTAAGACTTAACTTTCAGTGGTATCGATGCCAATAATAATTAGAACAATATTATTATTTACCTTGTAGAGGACTTTATGTGTATTTACGTGTTGTTTTATTAGAAACACGTGTGTAACTCCTGGTAGAATATTAAAAGGTCCAAATACATGAAAATTGGCGGACTTAATTTGTCCAACCGAAGATGAAATAAGACAAACAAGACAGATATATATATATATATATATATATATATATATATATATATATATATATCAAGAAATATGTATTAAACAAATTGCAAGGACATAGACATAACACTGTGTGTGTTCTTTGGTGAATGTTTGTAATGTTCATAGCGCTGATCTTCTAAGAGCTTATATCTTGTCACTGAAATGAAGAAGAAAGGGAGATTTATCTCAACTCCACGCGAGGTGGAATGCGGCACGATGCCTGAGGGAAACAGAGATCGAGGCAAGAGGTCGCCCGGTATTTATAGCATGGGGAGAGAGACCCCTGGTGAAGAATAAGAGAACTAAGGAGGAAGTAACTCCTATAACCTTTCCTTTGTGTACGATCTTAACTACTTCCAAAATAAATCACGCAGTTTTGAAACTAACGTAGATTGTAAAACAAAACCTAAACCTTTATGTATAAATATGCAATAGTTCATCTTACTATATATAACAGAGGTCGATTGTCAAATTTTTATATTTATTTTATGAAAAATTCTACACGGTTACTCGGAGAATAAATTAATTTATCAACTTGTAAATAATAAGTGAAAAGATTTCTAACTTTGCTCTGCAAGCAAATTCAGATTTGTGTATCTACCGAAAGAACATTCAATGTTGTCTGTAATCAAATATTGACATTCAGAAAATGTTGAACTTAGTTTTATTAAAAAGAGCAGTGTGAATATATTTCGTAGACAGAAGTCTTCTTAACAAATATATAGTGTAGCGCATAGATGGGTTTTCGATTCAGGAAACTATCCTTAATACGGATTTATCTCTATTGTTGAGATTATAGACTTGACTATATCTGCATAGCTAATAATATAGGACGGGTGATTCTTTCATTGCGTCTATGTAACAAACACGACCTGATAGAGAATGGAGCAAGTAAAGTAAATTAGAAATAAGAATACTATAATGTGACTGGTTGAATATCTGCCAGGAGAAAAGAAAATATTGTGAACACATTTTACGGTTCATCTTAATGTCAGCAGACAGCTTGATATTACATTCACTTGTAGATTAATATCGTATACATAGTTCATAACACATGCGCTACAATAGACTGAAAAGAATAAATACAATATTGGATAGATAGATAGATAGATAGATAGATAGATAGATAAGGACTGAGCATGAAGTGATCTTGCTAAAAGTTTAAAACTTTTTTATAATTCCATTTTCTTTCAAGGTGTTATAACACACACACACACACACACACACACACACACACACATATATATATATATATATATATATATATATATATATATATATAGTAGAATCTCCTATCGTGAATGATAAATGAGGGTCAGCACTGAATGGTGCATTTCGTTTTACATTTATGCAGGATAGCTGGAGCAGTGTGGAGAAAATCCTGTTTAGGGAAGATATACTGCATTTGTGATTTCTTAAGAGAGGTACTAGCCCTGCTTTGCTGCAGGCGACAAAGCCACACTGAAAGATGAAATGTGTTAAAGCAGGATTTTGATGGGGCCTTTGCTTCAGAGCTTGATGAAGCTGAAAACAGTGCTTCAGTCTATTCTCTTCAAAACCCTTTAACTTAATGAAACTTGTCTTCGGTTGATGATTGGGCTTCCGAGGTTTCAGATCAAAGTTGAGTCGTTTCAAGTTGTCTTACAATTGTGTGTTTATCTATCTATCTATCTATATATATATATATATATATATATATATATATATATATATATATATATATATATGTGTGTGTGTGTGTGTGCGTGTGTGTGTGTGTAGTGTTTTTGTGTGTGTGTGTAAGATAATGCATATTTATGTTAATAAAATAGAAATCTATGTAATATATCTGAGTGGTGTTAAGTATGTCTGTGATAATCATCGGGGGATATCACTACTTTCATTTGCAGGCGAAATCCTAGCGAGACTGATTCTAATCATTATACACCTTGTTGACGGCATCTATCGTGAATCGCAGTGTGGTTTTCGGACGAATCGTGGCACTATAGACATGATATGTTCTCTTCGTCAAGTTGCAGAGAATGTTCGTCAGAAAAACCAGGAGTTTTACATGATATTTATGGACTTGACGAAGGCTTTGACACTGTGAAACGAGAGGCCTTTTGGCAAGTTTTGAGGAAACATGGCATCCCAGAAAACATGCTAAAGTTGGTTATCTTCTTTCACAAATGAATGAAAGCTAATAACATGTCTGATGGTATGATGTCAGAAGCCTTTGATATCACAAACGGCACCAAGCAAGGGTGCTTCATAGCACCTGTCCTTTTTTTCCCCTTTTTTGCTCTTTTTGGTGATGCTGAAATATGCATTCGCAGACACAGAGAGCAGCGTCAAGATTCATTTTCGAACACCTGGTGGTCTATTCAATCCTCAGCGCTTCAAATTCAAGACCTACCTTCCTACACACATTATTCGTGATTTGTTGTTTGCTGATGATGATGCTCTTGTTGAGACATCCTTTGAGGAAGCCCAACATCTAATAAATCGTTTTCTGCTGCATATAAAGCCTTTGGTATTACACTTAGCATAAAGAAAACTGAAGTAGTGCACCAACCTTGTCCTACTCCGAAGCAATTGCGTGTTGAGAAACAAAAACCACCAGTCTACAAATTTCCAGAGAGACCATTGAAAGAAGAAGACAAACCACTGAACTATGGAAAGTATTTCACCTATCTTGGGAGCAAACTTAACTACAGTTGAACTTTAGATGGTGAAATCATGCATTGGATTGCTAAGGCTACCAGTGCTTTCTGAAAACTTCGCGATCGCTTGTGGAATGAGCAGGATATTTGACTGGATAAGACAATTCGAATTTACAGAGCTGTTTGTTGTCATTGCCATCCTTTCGTACGGTTCAGAGTCGTGGACTCCATGCAGGCACCATATACGCCAGCTGGATGTTTTTTTTATAAAAGCTGTATGTGTGCCATCTGTGGTGTTATCTTTCAAGATAGGACGACTAACGTATACCTATTTAACAGATGTAATATTTAAGGAATCGAAACTTTTCTCATACAGTCTCTGTTAAGGTGGACTGATCAGGTCTTGAGAATGTCTGATAACAGGATACCCATCATCCTAATGTACAGCCAGTTAGATCAGGGCTACAGGTATGTAGCACGCTCGTGGTTAAGATAGAAAGACAAGGTGAATAGCAACTTGAGTGCTTAGTCTTGGAGAGGGTAGAATAGAGATCAACGTGTTTTAGTGGACTCAGCAGTTTTTAATCTACTTGTATGAATCATCTTCAAGAAGCGAGAGCAAGATCTAAAAGGTCAACCAATCTAACAGTGATCTTATCCCACAATTTTCAGTCTTGCTCCATATGCGGCCTCCTTTGTAAATCATAGCATTTCAGCGTACAACGGCTGAAAATTTGTGTATGTATGGCAACATAAGATGACAATCCGAACAATGTAAGTAGTTTAACTGACTAGCTTTGAGTAACGGGTATATCTCAAGATACAGAAGTGAACATGTTGAAATAAGACAGAATTCAGTATCCCAACTGGAAAAAGAAAAAGGGAAAGATAAAAGTTGAATAAAAGTTTGTTTCAATGCTGGCCAAATAGCGCAAGAAAGGGCAAAGTAATTATAGAGTTGGAAGAAAGGTTTTTCCTTATGAGACCCTAGAAAAAAGCCGCGTAGTAGTGAATAATAATAATCTTTCTCCTTTCTAATACAAATACGCATATATATATATATATATATATATATATATATATATATATATATATATATATATATATTAGATGGGAAATATTGAGAAAAAACCGACCGTATAATAATCTACTCAATAAGAGAACCGAAATAATGACAGCTTGAATGCACGCAAGAAAATTTCTGTTGGCTATGCACGATTCCGTTTAGTAGTACAAGCTATTTTTTCTCACCATCACTCTCTCTATCTTGCTATTAAGCTACTTTCTCCCTCCTCTTTACTAGTTCAAATACGCATATAAGTGATTTTTTTTAAACTGAAATATCCACAGTTACAGCCTGATGATACTGCTCTTTTAGAAACCGTGGTAGCGTAAAGATTGGTGTTTCAAATTATCTACATTTTCGTTTTGTGAAAATTATGTTGAATCTTTTTTTTTTTTTAATTAGTTTGAATTCGCTTATTAAACTTGAATTCAGACTTGAATCGTCGTGTATTTGACTATGTATATGTCTATATATTTATTAATGTACGTGTGTATGATTGCTTATATATACCTTTCATTGTATGTATATATATTCCTGTTTCGTCCGTGTTTTTTGCATGTTAATATATCTAAATATGTCTATGTGTTTTGTATATTATAATATGATTGTGTATTGCCATTTGCAAAATTTCTTCCCCGCCTATATAATCGCTTCAAATGTATCTAAGTTGTTAAAATATTTGCATCTGCTGAGATAAACGCTTGTCTAATTGAAAATTTGGCTTTGCGATTAAAACAAAGTACATAATAAAATATAGGTAATTTTCATCAGTTGCTTCTTTAAATAATTTTATGATTTTTTAAACTTAATATAGGATAAATTTAAATTGATAATTTTTATTTTCAATTCATAGTAAAAAATTAAAATTAATCACTTAGAATGATTTCTATTTGAGTCTAACACTAACATTAAAGGTATTAACAATTATAACTTGTTGTTGTCAAGTTCTTTGAATTTTGACATAATTGTATTTTTGATTGGTCATTCAGCTTATGTAACAGCGTTTCTCCCATTGAGTGTCGATTTGAACCTTTTAAAACTCTTTATTCTACATGCAACACCATCACTTGATAAGACACCAGAAGTGTTGAAAGAAATGGCTATTTTATGGTGATGTTATGACATATTTATGTTATAATTTTTGAATAAATTTGCTCTATTCTGTATTGACCACTCTTTTACGAATAATATTTTTAGCTACTGGAATTTATTACGTCTACACAAATCCTAACCATATATATATATATATATATATATATATATATATATATATATATATATATATATATGTATATTTGTATAATTAGTCAGCAATCCTTCCTTTTATGCATGTTTCGTTAAAAACGACAGACAAAAAGGTACTACAGTTGAGCTTTTATTTAATTTTTCTTGTGTTCTGACAAGGCTTTCTTTTCTGGACAAGAGTGTAGAAGAACTGTCCGAATGTTCTGTTTTTCCGAGCGCTTTCGGCTATACTTTTAGCCATTATCAAGGATGGTTCAATGAATATCCATCATTGAACCATCTTGATAATGGCTAAAAGTATAAAACAGAACATTCGGACAGTTCTTACACACTTTGTTCTTGTCAGAACACAAGAAAATTAAATAAAAAGCTCAACTGTAGTAATTCCTTTGGTCTGTCGTTTTTAACGAAACATGCATATATGTATATGTATATATATATCTTATGCAAAGAGATTTTAAAACTAATGTGTATATTGAATTCAGTTCTTTATCATATATCCAAATCCTTCGTGGGTTTTGCACCGATTATTATTATTATTATTATTATTATTATTATTATTATTATTATTATCACCTGCGTCCTCCCGAACTCCTGTTAGTTCTCCTCCAAGGTCATGATAGAGAGCAAAAGATCGCCTTTCTCTAATAATCCGTTGTTGGTGGAATGCTGACATCCACTTTTGACCATTTGTTTCCGGCTGTCGCTTTTCACACTGGTTCTATATTTCTGGTCTCCGATATTAACCCCCAAGAGAATCATTCATTGGGCTTTTTCAGTCTAAAGTTTCCCATTGATATAAATTGGAATTATTATATCAACACAATTGCTAAGTCTGCAGCTAAGAAAGTGTTATACCATAATACCTATTCTATTGTAATAGACTCTCCCACAGATAATAAGTAGTAGTAGCAGTGGCCAGTTGAGCTCAGTGGTGTTGAGCGAGTCAGTCGATGTCGGACATTGAAGTATCAACCATCACAACTAGATTGCTGCGTCATTAACTCTTATTTCAAGTTCCTAACGTTTTTGTACGTCGAACATAATTTAGGACGACTTAGTTGAAAATACAAGCCTCCACTGTGAAAACTACTCTACAACAGAAAGTTTGTTCACTATGTAATGCTTGACAGTTTTTTTTTTTTGTTTTTTTTTCACTCGCCTACTACTTGGACATTTATATATCTATCCTTACATTGAAAATTTTTGCCTCACTCGTCTGGTACATATGCATCTTGATAATCGTAAAAAATTACACAGGTGAATTTGCAATGCTATGATGTCATTCTAGTGTCTATCGTCTTCCCACTACGGAAAAGTGCCTAATCTGTGCCTTTATTAAAAAATATTTTTAATCTCAATTGTTCTGATGAGCATTCATACTTGGTATCTCGACTTCTGAAATTTCCTACTTTCTTGTCAGCTACAAGAACATTTTAAATTCAACTCCAAGTGACATTTTCTATTGCCATGATTCTGCTCTTTTTATTCGCAGTAAATTTCCTGTTCCCTTCACTTGACTGTCTTTCACCTTCAGTCACCCCATGCGTCTTAGTGGCTTTATAGCCTCGCTTTTCGTGCAATGATAAAATGAAATGATGGAATTGTTGGCTGAACCTTGACATTAAGAAGTATCTAGTCATCCTAAATACTAAATAGATGTTCAGAATACCTGTAACAGTTTTCAACACTTTATTCGTCTGAATAGTTCTAACTATTCCCTAACATATAGTTTCGTCTACAATAGAGCTCCTTTCATCAAAATTGCTCCAGAATAAAATATTTCAAACACACACGATTTTTCATATACATTTCTCCGTAAATAGCATAAAACCGTTTTTTTCTGGCTATTTTCTTTTTTATTTTGGTTGATTTGAAATTGTATTCTACATACGAAAACTAAATACTTTTTTTCACATATCTGTAATGATAAGATAAATATTGACAAGACATTTAATGATATTTCATACATTCAGTTTTAATTTCTAGGGTGAGCAGTTATCACCGATTATAACTATTCACATACGGATGACTTATTTGTTTTGAGTATCACACCGTCTCAAGTGTTCTGCACTCCAAATTTCATCAGCCGCATATCGATCCGATTAAAGTTCACTGATTTTTTTAAGCATTACGCCCCGAGCAAGGCGTGAAGCCACTAGGATGCAGGGGGTTTGCAGAAGATTTGGAGCGAGAGCAGATAGGAGTGATAGAAGAAAAGATGAGGAGAAGGATAGTGGGTAGATAACTGTAACTGGAGGTGTCGATTGAAATTACATTTGAATAGTTGGAGATTATAGCTCTCAGGGAAACAGTAATTAGGAAGGGTGTTCCACAGGCGAGAGGTGTGAGGTATGAAGCTATTGGAGTAGAAGAGACGGCTACATTTAAAAGTTTCTACAGTGTAAGTCTGGCATTTCGAACTGAAATCCTTTTAGTAATCTATGGGAGTATTGGATATATCATCCTGCCCATAATTCGTACTGCTTAATTATTACTCACCGCGAGTTCACGTACACACTGCCCGCCCCAGGAATTGAACTTATAATTATTGTCATCAAATTCACGAACCAATATTTTAATATTCCCTTGGTGTGACTAGTCCGCTTGTAAATAATGTCATTAATATTCCATAATGAATAATAAATTCCACAATCCCGTCAATTACGATCTTTCAGAATGAACAGAAATATAAAATCGTCTATGGCGTCGAAGAGCAGGAACAGTTAGATGTAACTGTGCATATCAGTGTATATTTATATAAGATATCAACAGATACATCATAACGAAGACGCTTTAATTACAAATGTCCTACGGGTAAGATATCTAACTGAAGTCAAATCAGCCGGGTTTCGATCCCGTCTTGAAGTAATCGGCCGTCTATCAACACAGCAAAACAGTCTGATATAGCGAAAACAGAGTGTAGATGATAATATATGCACCCGGAAAGTACAACGCACTGGCGTATTTCAGATAGAAAAAAAGCCCTTCCTGCCGTGCGACAATAGCCTAGGTGTAAGATATCTGAGTGATCCCATCTTGAAACAATTGTACGTCTAGCCACACTGAGGAGCTGTGATACAGCGAAACAATCTGTCTGTGGACCAATATATATATATATATATATATATATATATATATAGGTAGAGACAGAGGGAGTTGATTCTTGACTGTGGTAATTTTCTACATTTTATTTTAGGTAATGAAATAACCATATTTATTTAAGGTATCTATTAGTTTTCATTTTATTTAACGAACGTGTGTGCTCCATTCATCTCAAGCCTATAAAATATTAATATATATACCGGGTGTAACAGGAAAATTTTCAAAATCGTGTAAGAGCAAAATTGTCCATTCTTTAGATTAGGCTTTGAACCGTTGTATCTTAGAAATGATTAAAGATAACTTACTGGAATTCTCCTAGGTTTTATAAGACTGTTGGACTCTACATTGCACAATAAGAATGTATAGCTATACTCCAAGTTTATAGCTAACCATCGGAATCTCTATGAGGGATTGAAATAAATTCAATTATATATATATATATATATATATATATATATATATATATATATATATATATATGTGTGTGTGTGTGTGTGTGTGTGTGTGTGTGTGTGTGTGTGTGTGTGTGTGTGTGTGTGTTCCAAGACTATTTTTTAAATTATTCAAGATGATCTCTCTGTCTAAAATTTTTATCCTGGGGTGACAATTTTCATCACAGGTTTCATGTAAGATTTCAATTTCTAGGATTTTTTTTTCACTACTTTTTGACTGTCATAGAGAAAACACCACTTTCACGTGCCAAAGGTATTATGGATTGAGTTGAATCTTTTATAAATTATCTTTTTAGATCTAAGTTAAAATGCTGATTCCTCATAATGTTGTGACATGCTGATCCAGATTTCATCTTTATTGTCCCCGCTTTTGTGCACTTTGAAGATGGAAGCCACTGTATGAATGTTGCTACCATTAATGAAGGCCTGAATGATTTTTTCAGCTCGCCATGGCTCAGCTGAGAAGACAGTGGTGCTGACTCAAAACGATTTTAACCTGTTTCTTTTCTAGCTAAATAACTCAGAGTGTGTTTCAGTGATTCTTTCGCCAAATTGCATCAAGGCGTCTAAATTTCTCATCTAAAAACCTGGAAAAAATACAATTAATATTGTTTTTTTTTAGATATTAAACTTGTTGTTGAGTGGACAATTATACTGTAACACATTTCGAGTAATTTTGCTAATTGCAATGTTCAGCACATATGGACTGTGTTTTGGCTTGATTATTTATATATGCTGGTAAATTGTGCATTATGGATAGAACGTCTATTTTATTATCCTAACCGTTATTAGATGGAGGCGGGGTAACGTTTATGTTTAAAATTATTCCAGAAGCTATTGAATAGGGATGTCTATTGTCGATTCGAATGCAGTTATTAGTTACTACTTTATAATTTTGTCAGTTCACTTTTTTATTCATCATTTATGATAGATCACTTTATTACACACACACACACACACACACATAGATCACTTTATTACACACACACATAGATCACTTTACTACACACACACACACATATATATATATGTGTGTGTGTGTGCGTGCGTGCGTGTGTGCGTTTATGTATGCTTTTATTCTTTAAATATCAATATAATTGCATGTATGCAAATGTGTGTATGTGTGCACGAATACGTGTCTGTTCCTCACTGACATAACTTCCATTGGTAAATAATGAAAGCTTCTACTTAGCGTGTGGTTGTTAAATAGATATTTAAATTACGCTGCTGGACTGTCTGGACACTTGAAAATAAGTTAATTTCCGTTAGCCGTTGGTTTCCCACATGTGGTAATGACTGCTTATATTCATACCCGCTTAAATATATTTGCCAGTGCTGACACGTACACCTATATCCATTATTCACGCTAGACGTGGGCAGACGTACATTAACTTATACGACGAAAACTGGGCGCGAATTTTCACGGGGTTTTTATATGCCAACCGGATCTTCAGAAAAGCGGAAGGAGACATACAGTGTCATATACTTAAGCATCTGGAAAGGTTCAGAGTCTTTCATACTAAAAAATGGAGGTAAAAAAAGAAGATTTCAAATAATGGTTTAAAACAAAAAGTAAATAAATCAGGGAATTACTTTTATTTTTTTTCAACCAATGACAATTTTTTTTAGAAGCCAGAATCGAGAAATTGTGCTGGGAAATGAGCGTGTCTGAAAAACAACATTGGAAGTAGAAAAACTTTTTTGTTACATATAAAGATATTTCTAGTTTAGAATACTACGATATATATATATATATATATATATATATATATATATATATATATATATACATACACAGACATGACAGAATTGAATAGACACCAAGATAAATTTTATTTCTGATTTTTTTTTATAACCAAGATAAATTAATTATTTGATTAAAATTGCA
This sequence comes from Acanthosepion pharaonis, assembly GCA_903632075.3. Classification (NCBI taxonomy): domain Eukaryota; kingdom Metazoa; phylum Mollusca; class Cephalopoda; order Sepiida; family Sepiidae; genus Acanthosepion; species Acanthosepion pharaonis. The sequence goes on from CAHIKZ030000156.1 coordinate 398,784, forward strand.
GATAACAATACTGGAACATGCCACGAACCTAATGAGCATCAGACCTATCCGAATTTCAGCGAGGACGTATCGTGGGCCAACATGAAGGTGGTCTTAGTAAAAGAAAAATATCTGAAAATCTTTCAATACCCCTTTCTACTGTTAATAGAGTGATCGTACAGTTCACCAGAGAGGGCAAGAAGTGCACAAAACCTCATCCAGGCCGCTCTGGGCCCTCTGAATGAACCATGCGTCTTGTCGAAAGAAATATTGAACAGTATCCACGTTTGAAGCCTCTGACTTAGCAACACAAATTGATGTCAGTCCTAGAGCATCTGTCAGGTATCTTCACAAGATGGGCTACTATAGCAGAGCTGCGAGAAGGAAACCACTTCTCCGTCCAGTCAATATCAAACGCAGAATGAATTGGGCTCATGAGATGGTGGAGAGACCTGTGACCTTTTTGATCACTGTAATTTTCTCTGCTGAGTCAAGATTCGCATTATTTTCCGACAGTGGAAGAGTATGGGTATGGAGGCTCTGTAGTCAAGAGTTTGATTTAAAAAGACTGCAACCAACGGTGAAACATGGCGGCCTTTCAGTAATGGTATGGGGTGCAATTTGGAGTGATGGTCGCTCAGAGATTGTGGAGTGTGAAGGAAACATCAATTCAACCAAATATGTTTCTATATTAAAGAAAGGGCTCCTTCCAATATTCTCAAGTAGTAGAATGAACAAAGTTGACTCCCTATTTATGGAAGATGGAGCTTCATGTCACACTGCTGAAGCAACGCAACATTGGGATCAATAAACTTCTGTGGCCAAGTCAGTCCCCGGATATTAAGGCTATTGAACACCTTTGGGGCATATTAGATCGAAAACTCCGCAAAAGGTACAGGAAGCTATCTTCTAAGCCCGAACCTTTAGGATTATTGCGTCAAACATGGGAAGAAATCCCTCAAGATGATATTCATGAACTTGTCGCTAGCATGCCTAAAAGAGTCCTTGCATTAAAAAAGCAAAAGGGATGTCAACTCAGTATTAGTTATTAAATTTATGACCATTTATAATTACTTCATTTGTATAAATTACTTTATAATTTAATTTAAACATTGGAAGTGTGGCGGAAATGATTCGTTAATGTCTCGTGAATGTATACATGTCATATTATGTATTTTTCCGCTGAAAAAATATTTCCTCGCATGTATGTATATACGTGTGGTGGGGTTTGTGTAAAATTATGATAGGTAAAAATTATTATTATTTATATTTATTTTTAAAGTTTTGAAAAAAAATGGACATTAACGAGACATTTCCGCCACACTTCCAATATTTAAATTTCAACACTTCAACATACAAATTCGTATGTATAGACATAACACCACCCGTATACATACATGTGTCATAGCCGAAACTGCCCACATATGTTTATATATATATATATATTATATCGGTGTTAGCGTTAGTACGATGAATGACAAAACGACGAAGTTTCCCCAACCACTTCCACAACAACACCAATACACGCAATCTACATAAACCCAAACTTTTAAAACATTAATCAGTTTTTTCTGACGATCGCTAAAGCGTGAAACCCAGGGTCACAAACTCACATCTATCCAACCAAATATGTTAGCTCTATTTCTGATATTGAGCGCTTTTATAAGTACCGCGTATATAATATATAAATAATTATACATATATATATATTTATATTTATATACACTTTTCACACACACTCACACACACACACACACACACACACACACATATATATATATATATATATATATATATATATATATATATATATATACATGCTCACGAAATAATTCGATTGAGCTCTCGGAAAAGAAATGGGTGCATTTATAAACAATGGCTACTGCTGCTAATGCAATGCTCTTTACCTAGAATCGAGGTCTCCTCGCCAATGACGTCTTTCGTATAGTAAAACGTTTTAGTTTGCCTTATTCTCTGCTGAGTTAACTTGATGGTAGAATAACTGACTGAAATCAAATCGGTTGGATTTTAATCCCTCCTTGAAGCAATTGGATGTCTTGTCACCGGTTGCAACAGATATTAAATAATAAATATTTGTTAACACGTAAATTTATTGCTATATTGTTACCTTTAATAAAAATTCTAGACGATATAATGTTTCTAAACAATCACCATCTTAACCGTTTCCTCAGTGAACTTTATGACACATTGTTTTAACGCTGTTTTAAATGTAACCTTCTTGTCTCTTTACCTTCCTTAACCCCTTATATTAACTCTTGTTTCTGTTTTTTCTCATCATAATGTAAGCCTCTTAATAAAACTTTTCTAGGTCAAATTATTTTCGCTAAAGTTTCATCTTGTATTTTTAATTTTTCTATTTTTTCTTTGTATATCTTTCAAGAATATAATAATTCCATTTCATAAAATGTAGTTGGTCTCATCATTGAAATGAATTATTGCTGACAATGGAGTTTGTAGTTGTTTTTTTTTTTCGTTTTATTTTTTTTCCTAATTATATATTCGGGAAAATCCTTGTTGAAAAAACAACTATACTTAAACATGAAAACAATAAACAAAAACTAAAAAATCTTGAAGGTATATACATAAAATAGTTGAAACCTAAACTGAACAAAATAAACTACGAAATCTCCACAAACATTCTTAAATGCCTATAATTGATAACAGAAGCCATTGGTTTATACCAACGGCTTCCCATACTTAATACTTCTCGTTTTCACTCTCGCGTGGTCATGTGTGACGTTACGAGCTGCTAGTCAGTAGTTGCTTTGAAATTTTTCATGCAACAAAAACAGACTGTCATTATTGTTCCGTGTAATGGTTGATATATTGAAATGTAATTGTCATCTTTGATAATGGCTTATGTAAACCGAAATCTATCTTAGATTGGATTTAAACATGTTTCAATATGGTGTTTTCTTTCGTCTTTCAACGATAATGTTATTACGCTTAACAGACAATATGAAAGAAACTTACTTAAAATAAATAGACAGAATTTATATATATATATATATATATATATATATATATATATATATATATAAAAGAAAGGACAGCAAGATATATAATCCGGTGTTCTTATAGATAATTTTATTTTTACAAAATAGTGCTCAATGTAAATTTACAGAGGATTAATATTATAAATTAATTGATTTAAAATATGTTTTTTCGCTACACAGTTCTAACCATGTTTCAAAAATGCAAGCTAATAGCCACGAATTTAATTTTGTGATTAAATTAAAGACATTAGTTCCATTTCATCCTCATCGAATTTCATCCTCAAGCGAAAAATTCGCTTGTGGATGAAATGGAACTAAAAGTCTTTAATTTAATACAAAATTTATTTTTTATATATATATATATATATATATATATATATATATATATATATATATATATATATATATACAGGAGTGATTATTTATATGTAAATAATCTTATAATACTTATAAGTAAATAAGTAAATTTTTATAAATGGTTGAATACTAGGTGTTATAAGCTTTGATATGCATGTGGTTTAATGATCAATAGCTCGGAATTTTGAATCGCTGAGCCGTGTTAAGTTCGTTGTATTTACTTTCGCGCCGATACCTTGAGAAAGGTATGAATCTACTCTTCTCCCCCACTAGCTATGATTCAATTAGTAAAACTTGTATCACTAAACCATTATTATCTGAAAAAAAAATCTTAAAATATAAAAATGATTCCTAGTTTTAAATAACCTGAAAACTTTTCAATCAGTAAATCATTTCTAAGGTGCATCCTTGTAGCAGCGATAATAATGATGATAATAATGGTGTCTTGGATACTTACTAGTATAATATATAAAATCCTCTTCAACTTATCATATCCGTTAACGGCATTAAAATTTCAGATTTCATTATTCCTGTGTAATATAGCCTAGTTATGTATAAAGAAGTGATAAATGAAGAAAGTTTTAGAACTGGAAATATGTGCGCAAATCAAAATTCTAAAACCTTGGTAAGCGATGAAACACAAAGAATACACGGAACAAAGGCTGACAGGAGAACACTTTAGCTTAACATGAATGCAATCAACAAACGCTCAAACGAAGAGGCGCCTGAAATTCGAAGAATCGCTATAACAATGGTTTGGCATCATTAGGCTTCTGCTTTTTAGCAAAATGCGAAAAAAACAATGAAAAGCCAATATACACGGTGCCCAGTTAAAAAGCAATACATTCAGAAAGAAATTATCATTATTCATGCCTATACTGAACATTCATCGTCGATGTTCAAAATGTTTGCCTGAATGATCAAGAAAGTTGTAATTGTGGTAACCAGGAGGCAATAGCTTTGCGGATAGTCTTAAGTGGAATTTCCTCAAAAGCTTCCGTTAAGTTCCACTTCAACGAATCAATATCGACGATGTCATGACGACGGTTGTGCAAGTTTTATATTCCAAATAGTTGCATACTTTAAATACCGTAATCCACAACATTCAGACATTTTAGAGGGCCGCTGAGATGGACCAATAAGTGTTGGTGTATTTTCTCGGAGAATTGTTTGCTGGTGTATGTGTGACGTAATAGTAACCGGCTCGGAAACTATAATCAAAGTACTGGTTTCGATTTGTGGCCTTTCTTGTTTGCTTCGGTTTCGCTCAGATAAGCGTGGGAAATTTATTAATCCATCGGTTCGCGCAATTCCATAACTTTAGATAAACTTTTAAGGCCGAGGAGGTTCTATAGCTTTTTGCTGGCAAGAAGATTATGTGAAGGAGAGTAAAAGAAAACTATTTCAAAAAATTTTGAACAGTAAACACCACCCCGTCAAAGAAAAAAAAAACTAATTAGTACATAATAGAGCAACAGCAGCTATAATGAGAAGGCTTTAATCTCCACAGGGGAATTTAATCGTATTTCTTTTTAAATTGTAGTTATGCAGAAAGGTAAACATGTGGTTTTGAAGAGAAAGCAATTTAAATCATCCTGAATCCAGTTTCATTGATCTTTCGGGTTTAACGATTCTTACAGTCGTATAGATAAATAATGAGTGGGTTTCATGTCGGTGAGTGCTAATCTTGAGTTTATATTATATATATATATATATATATATATATATATATATATATATACCAAGATGATAGTACCCAAGACGATAGAATCCAGGTAGAACTCAATGTCCAGGACAGAGTAAGAATGTAATATAAAAGGCTAAAACACTAGTATTCCATGGTTATAATTTATTACATTTGAATCGTAATCACGATCCAAATCATAAGACCTACAAATACTTTTTGAATTTGTAGGTTTGAAGAATTGGATCGTGATAAATTAAACCAATGGATATTAATGTTTCAGCCTTTTATATATATTTATATATATATATATATATATATATATATATATATATATATATATATATATATATATATATATATGCATATATAAACATAAAACATATATATATGTTGAGTAATTTTTTAATTATATGTCTATGTATACGTGTTTATCCTTTGTTACTTACACGTTATTTTTAGTGTATACTTGTTATTGACCAGGCGCTCCATTCATTTATTGAACACTATATTTATTTATTTCAGTTTCCCGGCCTGAATATTCGCAAAATATTATAAGAGAAAATGAAGACAAATAGCAGATATTTTCATTACAATAGTCAGAGACAAATCAATCAAACGGGAGGAAGATTTGTTAAAACATAAGAAAGAGTTATGTATTGAGAGACATTGAAAACGAGAAAGGTTAATGCCTAAAACACGATGGAAGAATTGAGTATTTAATTCACGCATAAACGACTTGAATTTATGTCGAGCAGTTTTAAAAATGCAAAAGTTACCCAGACTTAGGGGTCAATGATGACTGATATGTATTCTACGCAGCTGAAAATGAAAGTTGTAAGGCGAAAATTGAATTTTTCGTAAACAACGAATTTGAAGTTGATTCCCCTGGTCGAAAGTTGAGATGAAGTAATCACGCTCACTGACAAGATTCTGTGAGAAATAATAATATGAGAGATTGGAAGAAGGGAATTCCTCAGAATTATCGATTTCTCTTCACCAGTTTGGGCAAAAGTCCATAAATACGAATCCGGCTGACGAGTCGAAGAAGATAGAAGACATGCAGAAGAGACGGAGACGAAACCAGAGATAGGAGAGAGGCCATGTGATTATCTGCCGACGAAAACCTCCAACTTCAGCCTTGTGCCAAACTTTATCAAAGCAGCAAACCAGATTTAACAAGTCAACTAAATTATCACTTCCGATTTCGATGCCGGTTGGTTGATAATCAATTGCATACGAACTCTGGTATAAAGCAATTATTGTACGAACAACTGATATAAAAACATTATTTACTTTTTTTTAAACATTTATTCGAGTATTATTTTTTTTCGTGTACGTCATCGCTCTGCTTGAACCAGTCAAGCACGAAGATACCTGTGACGATTCGATCTTAGCTGCCTTATGATCAAACTTAAATTACAACGAAGCCTAATTTTAGCTCTGAATCGAAACGATCTTCATCAATCAGCTGCGCTGTTGGAAGTCGTGGAGGATTTGGGAGGGTACTGCACGATAACATTTCCACTTTGCTTTGTCATCGACGCACTCTGTAGCTGAGACGTCCAAAGCACATCAGATCTAATGACGATTCGTCCTCGGTGTACACTGGTTTTACAGACAAAACTAGTTTCAGTATAAACTAAAGATGGGCTATGGGGATGTAGAAAACATTGCCTGACAAGCTTAACATGCTTACCTTTTCCTGTTATCTTCTTCATGTGCCATGTCCCTTTTAGACGTTGGTGATCATGATTCTCCACAACATCTCCTCCATTCTCCCTGTTAGTAAATTTTATATTTTTTATTCTCTCCTAAACATTGTTCTTTCATCTATTTACACAAGTTTGTTGGGTAGGTTATGCACAGTTTCATGCTTTTTCAATAAGTCCCTTGAGTGTCAAAATTTCCAAACCCTCTTTCTTCATTATCTGCATTATAATTTCCAACAGTCCCTTTTGTTTATTTCGATTTTCTCTAAAACTTCGTCATGGTTAAGTCCATGATATTCTCAACATCATTCTGTAAAAATATTCATCTTTGAGGAGATTCTTCGGCATCCATTACCATATAGGGGTGGTGAAATTCTTTAATAGTCCAGTAATCTTTCCTTTGTTTCTAACGATATTTTCTTGTGGTTTAATACTTTGCTTAGCTTCAAGAAGGCATAATTCGTCTTCCAATGTTTTCTTTCTGATTTCGGCATCACATTTTCTGTGCTCTATTAAAACGCTTCCCAGATATTTAAATCGTTGTTCTTTCTTTGATTTGGTATCTGCAATTTGTAATTTTTTGTTGAAAAACATACATTCTATATTCTTGCAATTTATGTTTAAACTTTTCTTTTCGTTTTCCTTCACAACCTTCTGCAGGAGTTCTTGTAATTTCCTTGCTACGTCTGCTATCAACACTGTTACATCTGCATATCTTATGTTAAGATTTTGGCTGCGAATAATGAATTCAGGTAGGACTTCAAATTTTCTACGAATCGTCTCACATATGCTTTCCTTGCACCCCTTTTCTATTTTTGTACATTTACTGAATTAATTTTCTCTCATTTCTAAAAAGAAATAAAATAAAATGTCCATATACACTAGTTTGTTTGAAATTATACCACGCTGTGGATTGATGCACTGCCTGATAGTGCTATAGCCAGAGACTGAGTTCCTTAGCGACACTAAAATTCATAGGATCAGTGATACATTCTATATTATTCTTTTAATTATTTCCTTCCAAGCAAAGCGATAAAATCCCTTAGGAGGCAAGTGGTTACGGTGATTAAAGAAGCAGTACAATAAAAGAACAAGTTTCATGGTGACAGATGATGTGCATTATCGTTGAACTTAAATTTTTGAAAATCGTATTTGACATGACAGTAATAAACCTGAAGAGAATTCCGCAAGCAAAAATACGCGGGAAAAATATAAACACAGAATTTACGGTTACGTCTCGCAATTTCAAAAGTGAAATTATGAGACCTAGTTGTCGATCTACTACTGCACTTAAATTCGTGATGCCATGGTACTAAAGAGGAAAACCCATCAGAAAGCAAGAATTACTGGGAAAAATATATAGAAAAATCTAATGGAACCTACTTTATGGATCTTGGAACGCCACCGAAGTCGAGATATTAGGTCAAGACCGATAATGTTGCAAATTATTCTTTGGATTGTTGTCGGTATATATATATATATATATATATATATATATATATATATATATATATATATATATAGCAGCAGGTGGACTAGGGAAGGTGTGACAGTAGTATTCGATAAAAGAACAAATGTTAAAATTATAAATATGCAAGATAGATTCTACCGAGAATAGTTGATTAGCACGACAGAGTGATCAGCAGCGAATTTAGCCTTTATTTCCAAATAATGCGTCCATTGAAGGTTAGTATCAACTATAAAGGCAGAAAAAAAAACTTAATAACTTAGGTCTCTGGCTATAAATTTCTTGATATTTCCCACATGAAGGTGAACTTGTAACTTTTGAAGCTGGATTTGCCTAATTTCCTTTGCAGCGAAATTACAATCCTACAGTTAAAAACTATGTTCAGGAAACCAATCTAACGTAATCAATAATCGGGACAATCAACACATAGACGTAGTTTCGGAGGGCTGACTAAACTTCAAACCTAGTATACCATCAAACTCGTCTTCAACTACGTTTGCGAGTCGAATTAATAAGGTCATCGTTAACGCAACCCGTTGACGAATTTTGGGGCGCTCATCGGCATTTCCGTCTGTGTGAAATGCGTTCCATGTTGGATCTAAAGAGACGTCCACAGACATCGCATGGTAGGGTAGGAGGGTTCAAGGAATGGAGAGCACTGGGATTTCTTTAGGTTCTCTTCATCTGGTGTTTTTGAAGGATGTTTGTTCGGGGACGTCTCTTCAAGAATCAGCTCAAAAACCTTTCTAAGGACAGATAGTTAAGTACAAAAACAGATGAACACATAGTACTTATCATTTCACTCCAAGCAATGGTATAAAGCCACTAAGACGCAAGAGGGTTAATGAATGTGAAAGAATATGAGAAAAAGATAAACATTTTTACGGAGAGAGAACAATAAAATTCAGGAATTACGAAGACAGAAGTTAACGATTGATATTGAATTTCAACTTTTGAAGAGGGTTGCAAGAGATCGGAAGGTGTAAGGATAAAGAAATTAAACTAGACTGATCTGATTTTTCTAGTTATAATATACATTCAGGTCTACTTTGATATCAGCATTCGAAACCCTGGGTTTTGATCTGACTTTGCACACTAGTCCCACCATAGGCGGATGTTTGCAAATGCATCTATTACAAAACAAAATGTTTCACTAGTGTTAATCGAAATTTCATACTGTATTTAAATGGTAAATACTGTATTTAATTTGTAAATATTGGTAGATATAAACAACTCTTGAGTTATGTCCGACATTTTAAAGAATTTTCTTACTTTCACAGATGCGTGTTCTCTTCAAATATTAATTTCAACTTCTTCAGAGCAGGCTAGTGCATCTTTTTTTCCTCTTTTTCTTTTCGTATATATTTGTGTTCCTGTTGTGAGACCGTAACATACCTACAACATGGACTCTTCCAGTACTATATAAATTATGCGATATAACACTCTAAGAGAAGAGAAGGAAAGAAAGAGAGAGAGAGAGAGAGAGAGAGGGAGGGTATTCTAATACCGTAGTATCAGCCGCGTACTTTTAATCCGTGTTCTGTGTTTTTCTTCCGTGGTCCCACCTTTGAGAAACGTACTCACGCCGAAACCTCAATACCTTACCAGTCCCACATCAGTGGCGACGAAGAATTCGAGAAACGCATTCACGTCGATAGCCTCGATACCTTATCAGTCCCACATCAGTGGCGGCAGAAATATTCGAGAATTTCGTTCTCACCATATCAATAGCGACAGAGTACTCGAAAAATATACAGAAATTCCACGCATCCCCACAGCAGTGTTGAATGAGAAATTAAGCTGGTATTACTACATTAGCGATTTAAAAAAAATATATTCCGATACCAAATTTCAATGACTAACTAGCGATTCGACATCTACGGAATATTAAAGTCTGTCCAAATAACATAACGAGAACGACTTCTTACACATCCACACACAGAAAAAAAAAACAATTTGTTCATAAAACAAACTGACAACTCAAGAGCCGAAATAATACTTACGACTCTAATTTTCGAAAAAAAAAAAACTATCTAAATTTTTTTTCTATGTAACTGAGTAGAACTCGTGCATAAAATTATTCTCCCCTCAAATTCACTGAGGCGAGTTTTCTCTTTTTTGTACCTCTATAAAAAATACATAATAAGTGTGCTGAAAATTTATACAATTACGTTAAAATTAACGGAACTATCGAATCTCGAAAAAGCTAAACATAATTAATTTACTAATTGTCTGTCCATATTTTTTTTTTTTAAAAAAAAAAAAAAAAAAATATCAAGATTTGTTTGTGTACCTCCCCTTGGTACACGGGTTTCAAAGCAACAAAAAATCACTGTCTTTTGTTTGTCTAAATGTGGAAGATTTTCAAAAAGTAATCGTCCAAATGCTAAAAGTACATTTGGATCAGCAACAAGAATCAGAAGAAAGACAACAACAACTATTTTTGGAATTACATAAGCAACAAATGGAATACCAACAAATTACGCTTCAGAATGCTGAACTACAAGAGAAACAACTTAAAGAATTGCTCGTAAATGCATTAAAAGGCTCAAACTCTGAAAAAAGATACAATATTCTCCCAGAGTACAATCTACAATTCAAATGGAAACCTTTGAATACGTACCAGAGAACGAAGACACGTTTGAGGCTTTTTACAGGCGCTACGAAGATATTTTCAACGTAGACTGTGAACAATGGCCCAGTAAAAAAAAAGGTACGTCTACTATTGAGAAAACTGGGAACCACAGAACATAGTAGGTTCGTAGACTTCATACTACCCAAGAAAACCACAGACTTGAATTTTTCAGAGACTATTAAGCTCCTATCGGAACTATTCGGGCCTAACACAACCTTGTTCCACAAACGGTGGAAATGCCTGAAAACAGTCAAAGACAACCAGCAAGATTTTCTAACGTTTGCAGCATCAGTAAACAAGCTCTGTAATGATTTTAAACTAGCCGAACTGACTGCCGATGATTTCAAGTGCTTAATTTTCGAACAAGGTCCAGTATCAGCAGAAGACGCCGAAGTCAGACGACGGGTACTGACCAAGCTTGAGAACGAACAAGGATTGACTCTCCAAAACTGGCAGAGGACTGTCAAAGAGTAATATCTGTAAAGTGTGACTCGAACACTATCGCTGGATCAGGTGTGGCTCAGATTAATAAAATCAGAAGTAAGTCTACATCCTATTTCCTCAAAAAGACAAAAGGCAAATATCATGTCCTAAATTCGCAGCAAACCAAAACCCAAATATGTTAAAGAAACTGCCTGGACCATGTTACCATTGTGGTAAATGGCATTGGATGAAATTTTGTCCAGTTAAGAACAAAAAAATATTGCAAAAATTGCAATAAAAATGGGCATACTTTTAACTCGGTGCTGGTACGTCAACAGAACGAGAAAACCCAAAAATAAAATTAGGCAAACTCAATCTGACAATATTGTCGATAAGAATTTAAGGAAATATGTAATGTGGATATTTTCAATAATTCCATTAAATTCCAGCTTGACTCGGGTTCCGATCTTTCAACCATTAACTGGCGTACTTGGCGAAAATTGAACAAGCCGACCTTATTAAAAACAGAGAAAACAGCAAAATCCGTAACTGGCGAAAAGATTAACATTTTAGAGCGAGGTAATACTTACAGTAACACTAAATGGAGTTACCAAAAAGCTCAAAGCCTACGTATTGAAAACTTCAGATAACTCATTTGGGACAGACTGGATAGAAAAATTCAGTCTTTGGCATTGCCCAATGAGTAAATGTTGTCGCAAGATGCAAAGTAAAACGTCTAATTTGGTAAATCTCACAAAGGAACACAAACAACAATTTCCCAAGGTTTTTTCTGGCGGTCTTGGGAAATGTACTAAAATGAAAGCTAAGTTCAAGGTAAAGGATGGTGCACAACCGGTATTCAAAAAGAAACGGAATGTCCCTTTCCCTGCTCTAGAGCAAATAATCAAAGAGTTAGATAAACTCGAACAAGCAGGTATTCTGACAAAAACAGATTTCAGCGAGTGGGCAGCACCTACTGTCTACGTAAAAAAGAAGTCCAACCAAATACGAGTATGCGCAGATTTTTCCACAGGGTTAAACGATGCCTTGCAAGATCACCACTATCCTCTCCCAAGCCCTGAAGAAATTTTCAATAAACTCAATGGTGGAAATTTTTTTTCGAAAATCTACCTCGCGGACGCATACCTTCAGATAGAGGTGGAAGAAGAAAGTTCCAAGTGGCTCTGCATAAACACCCATAGAGGGTAGTAGAAATGCAACAGACTGGCTTTTGGAGTAAAGGTTGCGCCTGCAATTTTCCAGCAGGTCATGGACGCCATGCTGGTCGACCTTGACGACACAATAGCCTATTTGTATGATATACTGGTTACTAGTAAAACTACGGCAGAGCACCGGAACCATATAGTAAATTTATTCGAAAAGATACGAGAATACGGATTTAAGGTTGAGGAGGCAAAGTGTGACTTTTTCTTACCAGATAATAAATATTTAGGGCACGCTATAAATAAAGACGGTCGTCGGCCGGATCCAGAAAGAGCCAGAAACATGCCGGTCTCAGATAACTTTCAAGCGTTACAAAGCTTCCTCAGCCTAGCTAACTTTTACCAAGGGTTCATTGAGAACAAGCAAAATTTGAGACGGCTTCTCAACCAACACTTAAAAAAGGACCAACCATGGTCATGGACCCCGGAGTGCCAAGACGCATTCGAGAAGATCAAGAAAACCCCTACTTCGGACCTCTACCTCACCCATTACGACCCTAGTCTCGACATCATAGTCGCAAGTGATGCAAGCTCGTACAGCATTGGTGCTTGCATTGCACATAAACTGCCAGATGGTTCGCGAAAAGCTGTGGCTCACGCATCAATATCTCTACTTCCAGCTGAGAAACAATATTCCCAAATAGAGAAAGAGGCTGTAGGGATAATATTCGCTGTGCAAAGTTTCACAGAGACCTACATGGTAGACGGTTCATACTACGGACGGACCATAAACCTCTAATTACAATCTTTGGTTTTAAAAAAGGTCTGCCAGTCTATACTGCAAATAGACTACTTCGTTGGGGAACGATTCTCTTAAACTACAATTTCAAGACAGAGTTCCTAACATCCAAAAATATTTGCCATGCAGACAGTTTATCGCGACTCATTCCAAAAAATACAGAAGTCTTTGAAGACTCATCATTGCTACTCTAAGGACAAATTGTGAAATCAAAAACATGATTGCGAGTACCATAAGAGAGCTCCAAGTTACATTGGCCGACATAAAAAGGTAGTCTCGAGAGGATGAATTCATTCAATCCATAAAAAAGCAAAATTCGCAATAAAGACCCCAATGTGCCTGAAGTTTTCTCCTCTGCGATGATGTCCTACTATATAATGACCGCGTAGTGATTCCAAACGGCCTACAAAGAAAAATCTTCAGGGATTTTCACATGGGGCATCCGGGGAAGAACCGTACGAGAAGCCTGCTTCTATGTTTATTGGCCAGACATGGACAAGGACATAGCAGACATGATAGAATCATGCAAAGGATGCGCGCTTGTAGCAAAAGCTCCAACCACGATGTGCAAACCATGGCCAAACACAGACCATCCATGGCAAAGAATTCATGTCGATTTTGCAGGGCCTATACACAACATGTACTACCTCATTGTTGTGGATAGCAACTCAAAATGGCCTGAGGTTCTACAAGGCAAAAGACCAACCACAAACTGCAGATAATGGCACTCAATTCACATCAAGTGAATTTAGAGACTTCTGCAAGTCATATCAGGTGGACCACATTACAACGCCTCAGTACTAGCCTAGGTCGAATGGCCAGGCCGAAAGATTCGTGATCACTCTAAAAAGGGCTTTAAAAAAGGCACTAGGCACACCGACAGATAGAGCATTGCAACAGTTTCTGCAGGTGTATCGGATAACCCCTAATCCGAACACGCCTATGGGACGCTCGCCTGCAGAAACAATATTCGCAAGGAAAACAAGTCTGTCTTCGACAAACTTATTCCACGGCAAGCAAAGTTAAAAAAAATAAACCGTATCGCCTCATAAGAAATATTTTCAAGGCTTACAAAAACAACATAACATTCTGGGAAGTAGGCACCATAAAACAAAGAATTGGCGAACTGGTCTATATTGTCCAAGGACCGAAAAACACTCACAAACGCCATTGGAACTAGCTCAGAAAATGCCGTTTGAAGGAATCGGAGGAATCACTACAAAATAGCTGTGAAGAGCCGATCGACGTAATTTTCGATCACTTTGATCTCGACACGCCCCAAGTCTCTCCTGAAGTGCGACGCTCAGGAAGGAAAAGGAAATTTACTCAACCGCTCGACATAAAAAGTATTAACAGTTTTATATTTTTTCTCTCCTTTTCAAAAAAAAAAAGGAAAAAAAAGAGAAAACTCTTGGAAGTGGGGTGTTGTGAGACCGTAACATACCTAAAACATGGACTCTTCCAGGATTATATAAAGTATGCGATATAATACTCTAAGAGAAGAGGAGGAAAGTGAGAGAGAGAAAGAGAGACAGACAGAGAGAGACAGAGAGTATTCTTATACCATAGTATCAGCCGCGTACGACGACCAATATTGGACACTACCACATAGTAAGCTCCGCTTACACTTACACAATCTTTGTAACCTTTTTGTTTAATATATCTTTCTTACCTCTAATCCGTGTTCCGTATTTTCCTTCCGTGGTCCCAACTTTGGGTCCACATCAGTACCCATCAAGGATTTGGCTTTGTATCTATTTTCTCCAAATGAGCTGGTAAGCAATATTGCTTTCTGGGATTAAATACATGATTAAAAGCAAAGAGGTGGCATGGAGGAAAAACAAACCTTACGGAAATCAACGACAACCGAAAAGTTATGCAAAAAAAAAAAAAAACAAGGGAAAAATACCCGTTAGAAATAATATTTATTCTGTTCATGATTCTTATAGTTAATAATTTTGGTTAATAATGAAATGATTTATGAAAAGCGTTACCCGGGGTCGAAGGGAACAATTAGGAATTATATTTTTTATTGTTTAATCCCATAAAAATACACGTAAATATTTTTATTCTTTCATTAACTCTTCTGGTTGCATTTGTTTAGGTTAAAATAGTTTAATAAATCCCTCATAACCCTGAAGCCAGAATTACAGTCATTTAGATAATACTGTAGAATAAAAGGCAGTAAATAGCGGTTGTTAAATCCAGTAAAAACTGTCACATTTTTGTATTTGACATGTCCAGCTTAAGATCATTCAAGCAGCTGCTGTCGTTCCTATATAAATGGTGCCAACTGCCAAGAAGATGATCTAAATAAATAATATTTGCTAATGCAATTTTGAAAACCTGTTCTATTTTTTTTTATTTGTTTAGCAGATGTTTTCTTTGTCCAAAATTTTCATGAATTACTGTTCGACAAAATTATAGCGGATTCATTGGTGTCCTTGTGAAGAAATTTGGTTGCTGCCAGGAAGGTTTTTTGACAGAAGTAAATGGTTTTGTCCAGGAAATTGGGTTCTTTCCTAATGGATTTCCAACATGTATTATCGAAACAAGACAAGATTGCTCCCACAGTAATATTGCTGTTTCATGTACAAAGATTAAACTTCTTTCAGGAAATGCTTTTTAAAAAAAATCTTCGGAGAACACACCAAAATACAATACATTTGTAAACAGATGCTTTATCTTTATGGAGAGATTGTTCAATGAGATATGGATGGTTGCATTTTATGACGGTTGCATTAATTATGTGCGGAAAATTCAAATAGTGACTATGATAGAAATTTATGCTTTCTTACACCCTTGTGAAAATTAACTGAAACAAAACTAATTATGTTATTATTTAATTTTCCGTATTTTCACAATGCAACATGGCCCAGAGCACATATTAGTACTTCGTATGTTCATTCCACAAAGTCGCAGATTGACCACAGATTATCGATTGGATTTAAATCAGGACAGTTTTCGGGCCAGTTTATAGCATTTTGATTTGATCGCTGGTAATGTTTGCAAATGTGTTTGTGCAACGCTACAATTTTCGTAAGCTTAATTTTCGTAAGTTTAGCATTGGTTAAATATTGCGCATACTGCACCAATACCAAAAACGTCAAGGTTGTAAAACTCGCGCTGCAAATTGTTCCAAATTCTCGGTAAAGCTCAACGAGCGTCAAATGTGTGTGTGTTAGTGTGTAAAGAAATATAGTCTTAAGTTGTGCTATATTTATAGGATAAACTGCTCAATATCAGAGAGCGTGTGTAAATATAAAAGGGAACATAGAAGTCAACACTTAGAGGCGGCAGAGGTTTCCACTTTCATTATATATCAACGGATATATTACTTGTACTATACGTATATATATATATATATATATATATATATATATATATATATATTTAAAAAGGAATATATTTAAAAATATAATATATATATATATATATATATATATATATATATATATATATATATATATATTATGCAATCAATTTACAAATACATGAATTATTCACAAAATTAATGCAAAGGTTAATGATTTAAATGGCGAGACATCCATCATCGCAAAACAATTCAAATAGTACACAAAACCTCCAGATCCGTTATGAATGAATTGATCCTTGTTTATATAAATTTCTGCCGTATTAGTTGTTATTTTTACTACAAGCTTTCGTCTGTTTCTACAGACATCTTCAGGTATATAATAGATGTTGTTCTTGTTTTTTCTCTTAGTAATAAGAGGACAATGAAAATATATGTGTTATTGTATCCAAAATGCTATTGAAAATGAGTTATTGGTTTTGAACGCCAAAGCAACGCTGAGTTTGATTTTAAATTTTTTAAAATGTTTGCGTTTATACCAAATATGGTGATGAACAAATTTTTTCAAAGTGGCATGAACTATATTGTTCAATGATTCAAATGTCGAACTTATTATCTAAAAAGTCGCACATGGACAGTTATTTAAATTCAATAAATTCAATTTACAAATACATGAATTATTCACACAAAAATGCAAAGGTTAATGATTTAAATGGCGAGACATCCATCAAACAATTCAAAAATTATTACCTCAGATCAGTTATGAATGAATTACTAAAGAGCCGTATAAAAAACAAGAACAACATCTATTATTTGTTTTTTTCTTGAAGAGGACATCGAAAAATATATGTGGATCCGAAATGATTGAAAAAGTTATTGGTTTTTGAAAAATAACGCAATTTTTTTTTTTAAATGTTTGCGTTTATAGAAATTTATATAAACAAAACTGGTAAATTTTACTGTCAAAGTGGCAGGAACTATATTGTTCAATAATTACAGTAATGTCGCATTTATTAGGTTTTTCTAGATAAAAACAAATTGTTTATACCTGAAGATGTAGGAATGGAAATGTAACAACTAATACGGCAGAAATTTATAAGGATCAATTCATTCATAACGGATCTGGAGGTTTTTTGTACTATTTGAATTGTTTTCGATGATGGATGTCTATATATACCTTTATATTAGTTTATATGAATATATATATATATATATATATATATATATATATAGTAATGATACAATATGGTCATCTTTATGGAATTCTAAGGAGGATATGGATCCAATAGATCCAGGGAGAGTTCTATGTCAAAAGACAGAACAAAATTAATGTTAATTAAAATATATCAAACACCTAAAATTCTTTTATGGGTTTTGAAGTGTTTGATATTCTTTTATATATATATATATATATATATATATATATATATATATATATATATATATATATATATATATATATATATATATAGTCTGTGTAAAAATCTGGACAATATTTTGAAGAAACTAGACAAATGGAAAACCGTTTCATTGAAAATAATTTTAATTACGGTTTTCGCCTTTCAATGCTTTATCAGAACTAGAAATGAAAGGAAAGAAAGAAATATGCGTGTTTCAGTTGTTTGCATGCTTAAATAATAAATCATTAGCACTTTTTTCCGTTAAGCTTGCGTTTCTCGTGATGAAAATGAGTAACTTTAAAAGATGACATTAATGTTTATTCGCTATCTTTTCTTCTTAATTCTTAGTTCATGTTTAAATTTGCTCATGTATTCTGCTAGGTTTTCTGCTTTGAATTTAATCTAAATCATCTTATTTTCAGAATGACGCGTAAGCAAAAAGATTCATATAGCCTTTCTCTAAAATGAATTGAAATTAAATACTTAGCCCATTTTTCAAAACGGGTCGAAAGTAAAAGTATATATTTTTAATTTTTGTTCATGCTTTGCTTTTTTGCGAAACGCGTAATTAAATCTAGTTTCAATGAAACGCTTTTTCATTTGTTATATTTCTTCAAAATTTGTCGTGATTCTCTATGCTATTTTATACTCATACTGTCGACACTGAAAACACATAGACAGACCTAAAAACATATAAATCTATTACATTCAACACATTCTGAAGGATTAAATGAGGATTTGCCTGGGATTCATTTCAGAAAAGGTTATATCTTTAATTCGATCTTTTTCTAATAAAATTTAAAGAAAAGTTTCAATGAAACACCTTTTTTTTTTGCATTCTTTTGACTAGGAAAAAATATCTTCAAAACATTATCGGGATTTCTTATTCGTTTTTGGATCTTTTAAACGCGTAATAAAACAATGAAACACTTTTGACTAATATCTTTTAAACATTGTCGGGATTTCTTATCATATCTATCCATCTATCCATCTATCTATCTATCTCTCTCTCTCTATATATATATATATATATATATATATATATCTCTCTCTATATATATATATATGTATTAATATATATATATATATGTATTAATATATATATATGTATATATATATATATATATATATATATATATATATATATATATATATATATATATATTAAGCATCTCACCTCAGTCAAGGCGGATGTGCCACTAGTATGCGAGGGGTTACGGAGAGTGAAATAAGTAATGAAACATTTTTCCGTTTGTCAAATTTTTTCAAAACTGTCAGGATTCTATATGCTATTTTTTACTCATATTGTCGACACGGAAAACAAATGAGTAAACCTAAAATATGTAAACCATTTACGTTAAACAACTTCTCACACACATATGTATTTTATATGTGAGGCTTAACCGTATTGAAAGAAGATTTTTATTACAACTCTTATTTGGCCTAATTCCACATTATGCATCTGAATATCCCTGTTGAGTCTTAACCTGAACTAAAATTCAATATGGCGTCATTGATTGACGTTTCGCCTGTATTTCTATTGTGTTGTTTATAATTATGTTTTGAAAATTCTTGCGATGGCTGATAAACGCAAATGAGAGTGCACATGGTTGTCTTTTATTGAGAAAAAAATGCAGCTACAATTGATGCGATATTTGCAGAATCTGTTAAGAAAAATTTTTCTGGTAAAACGATGGGCTAACGTAAACTGGATCCCCAGTTTACGTTAGCCTCCGTCGATGGCAAATCGGATGAGGACCGCCAACAATTACCCCAATGCCCCGGGTGTTATTTCTTTTATTACGGACACGGTGAAATATATAACCAGAACTTAGAAGGTTACATATCTTCTGTTCGGGGAGGGTCCAAGTGCCTCTCCACGCCTTATAATATAACGTGTTAAAACTAATGTACCCATGGGCGTTGGTAGGATTGTCCCGGATGGACGGATGACGTCGGAGTTCGGGACAGGGAGCCTTTGATCATCTGTAGGGGTTCTTACTGCCGCAGATTTCCGGCCACTCTGTGTTTAAGGGACTAAGGCTTAATGTATATTTATAAAACACGACAGCTTGAATATGAGAGGATTGAGAGACTGCCTGCTTCGTGATCTCTTGTAGTTTTGCGTGGTTGTTGCCGCGATCCAGAACACACACTTTGTTTGCAACGTTATTGGTCGTTTGCCGTCTAACGTCTTTGTCTATTCAGCATAATAGGACAAGCAGGCGAGAGGTGTTTCCTTGTTAGTTAAACGGTGCCTGGATAAGAGGGTGGACCGTGTTCATGTCGGCGCGGAGAGCTGGTTTAATGTGGCCGATATTGCCGTGAGCAGTCGTTTCGTTGTAGTTTATGCACCCAAGGACCAGGGGGAGCGTGTTGACTTTTTCCAGCAGTTAGGGCTGTTCCTGGTCGATTCGTCGCGCTTATAAGCGGAATGTATTTCAAATCATCTGTAGTTTGGCGGGAAATGATATTTTAAATTTTAATGTATATTTACTTTTAACATTTACATATATGTAATGAAAACAGGACAAGAGATTCTGTCTAGTAATCGTTTATTCAATTAAGAATGCTACTACTAGTCTACCTGACAAACGGAAATGTATAGCTTTTATAGTTGGATTATCAAGGGTGAGATAATCCATATTCACAACAATATATACAGATTCATAAGAAAGGCTATAAATAAATTTATTTCGGGTAGAGTTGTTTTTAAGACATACATGACAGTTACTAACACGTACAGACATATACTTACATTGAAATTAATGCATGTCAAATATACTCTTCTCTTTTAAACAAGCGTTTGCAGGTGCAATTAATTCAGCATTTAAATCCGAAATAATCCAATAAAATTTAATCTTTACTTTAGCACACGTGCTTCGTGTATATCGTTATTTTAAGCTAACTTGAGACAGTTGATCCTGATTATTTAACAAGACTTACGATGAGAGGTATTGGATGTAACCAGTCTCAATTACCTATTGGACAAAATCTTATCATCGGCATAGATGTTTTCAAATGATCTGGGAATATTCTCAGGAAGATCATTTACATGGATCAAAAAGAGGGAGGGTACACAGAATGAGCCCCGTGGTACTCATGTGTTGACTGCTAGGGCACCGGAGGACTGGCCATTAATGACAATCTTCAGGGACCTACCTGTGAGAAAGAATTTTATGATCGAGAAGACCCTACCAGTGATTGCATAACTGGAGACCTTGTGTAGTAAAGCTTTCTGCCAGTTTTTGTCGAAGGTCTTTGTGATATCTAATGCTATGGTCCTCGAGATGTGTTTGACGTCAAGGGCCTCACTGAGTATGTGAGTTGATGGTAGTTAAGACATCAGCAGTGGATCGGACCGGCCGAAATTTATACTGATCGTTGCTGAAGAGTTTGTTCTTTTCTAGCTGCTCGACGACCTTCTTATTAATTGTGTCTGGGAAGGGGAAGGTCGCGAGCCCGCATTCTTGAAAACCCGATATACGCGTGACACATTCTACAGGTTTGTGAAGGATTTCTCCTTCAAGCAGATGTTGAATGTCAGGATTAGAGATAATTATGGCTTAATATTATAACTGGTATCTTGTATAGGCCCGTGGCAATCTTAGGACATTTGTTAAGTCTAGAAATTTATAAAACTGTAAAGGTAATATCACTGAGATTGTGTCCAGTGCGACTTGAGAACTTGGAGAGGGGATGGTCTTTGTCATCTAATGTAGAGTTAGAGGCAAAGACTGAATCGAAGAGGTTCGCCTTATCTATCGAGGAGGATATGACCCCGGGGCCATTTATAATTGTGGGTACAGCCGCGTTATCTCTGTTACTGATTAGGTCGGTGATCTTCCAGAATTCTCAAGGTCCAATTTTTTTCTTTTCAACTTTTGTCTGAACTGCAAGTGCATAGCTGACTTGGCGTTTTCTTGAAATTTTGGCAGCGACTGAAGGCAGTTTTGAATGCAGTGAGGTTCGAACGACGTCGCTCCTTGCGATAGACACTGAAGTAGCAGTTTTGGTGTGTCATAGACGCTCCATTACAGAAAGGATCCAATAAGTGACGAGGGTAGCAGTTTCCACCGTGTAGGATCGAAAACTGTATAGGTCTGCCTTTGCATAACCAAAAATCATTCTATGGAACGGTACATCACAGGATGCCCCAGATTTGGCATCAGTTTGGACACTGATAAGTGAATGATTCGACGTGCCTAGTAGCGGTAGAACTTTTGCTTAGCATTTATCAGGGCAGGATTTTAGGGAGAGGTCGAAATGTTTCGTCTGATGACCCGTCGTTTCCGGGACCCGGGTAGGTTCTCCGATGATCTGACTTAGTTCTTAAGCTATGGAGAAACCTCTGCAATGTCTGCCTTCGAAATCGGTTTTGTTGGAGTAACAAGACATTTTTTATGGTAATTCTTAAATATAGCCAAATATATTAAACAGTTTTTCAAAGAAACACAAACATGCAGACATTTCTGAATAAATAAATTTACAATTTTGCAATTAATTTTTCGTTTTGTAAAATATTTAGAACATATATAATTTTTTTTGCTCGGGTTTCTAGTTGAACAAAATGATATTTTGAACATGTATTCTCTGAAGAAAAAAATTAAGTGTAAATGAACATTGCGATATCTCTCTCCAAGAGAAAAACATTAGATTTTGAAATCCTACCCTCATATATCAAATATCAAAACAGTTCAGCAAATATATATATTGTCATACTTCCCAATTAAATGAATATAGAAATATATTAATAAAAATATTTTTTATTTATTTGACACCAGACAATTAACTCAGGACACAACGGATGGCACTTAATGTATGTTTATAGATATTTAATAAGTTTTGTAATATTTAGAAGAGATGTAGATTGAACTAGTCAATTTAATAAGAAAACTTTTTCACGTCGAATCGCTCTCTTGGAAAGGGCATTTCCTGTTTAATATTATACAGTAAGCCAATAAACTATTGTTAATTCCACTTAATTTTGTAAAAATAATGCTTATAAATATTTTAGCCTGAATTTATATGCGTGATATATTCAGTAAGAGTTGATCACATTCTTTCTATCGACTGCAATCAAAACAGTGTAGATCAATATCTCCAAAAATTTCAAATCAATTCTAGATTGAATACCACGTTGGATTACTGTACTTACTCGGATTAGATTGAGTCCTACACGATACGAATCACTTAACATGACGTTTAACATATCAGTCTGTGTTAAAATTAATTTATTCCATGTGGTCTCCTTTATAGCCTGGGAACAGCGAGCTTGTTTTTGTTTTTTTTTTAATCTAATTTTAACTTGTTTAGAATAATATTCAGGAAATATTGGACATAGACAAAATGCTGTATCTCATACTTGTTTTAAGTAAAATGTCATAGCAAAAGGGCTGCAAAATCATTGTCATATTTTGTCTTATCGAATCATGCTCTTTCTATGATTCGTAAAGCCAATAAGTGATGTTTTATAAAAATGCTTATAAATTAGTTTTTTTTAGACACATGAACAAAAGAGATTCAACAGCCGCTAACTTGAAATACAGACATCGATACCATGACGAAAGTTAATTCAAGAGAAAAGATCATTTGGTTGAGAAGACTCATTTGGGATTGTACAACACCTGCGTGTAGAAGTATGGCGGCATTTCTGTCTTGATTTCCTTCTGGTAGGTGTCTTATTTAATTACCTACGAAAAGGGAAGACTTTAAGTTTTATTTTGGCAGTCATCTTTTACTTTCACCAAAAATAGTTTTTTTTCTTGCTTTCTGACGCCACAGACTTTCTTAAAAATTATTCCAAACAAAAATCATTGTTGATTTTTTTCTTACTTGAATTCCTACGCACTATACGTTTTATTAATTTCTTGAACACTCATTTGGAACCAGCTGCGTAAGAAAATGGCGAGTGGTAAGTACTTTAACTAGCGAATGATATCAACAATAAAAAGTGTAATTCTTAAATTTAAAATTCAGCAAAACAAAAAAGATAACAACTGCCTTTACCAAACAGCTTTATATCATTTAAATATTTTCGAAATTGTTTCAAATTTTGAATCATTTTTATTTAGGTAGCGTAGAAATTAATCACATGTGAAAAGGGATAATCTCTTGTTAAAATATTCCTAATTACCACAGGGAGTAGCTGCATTAAATCTGTCTTATCCGTTTCTTCAAGCAAATATCAACGATCCAACCGCCCATTGAAAAAAAAAAATATCCAGTTGAACTGTTGAATTCTTTCTTCAGTATGACTTGGACTATTTTCACTTTGTTCCCAAAATGGACCAAAAATATGTGCAATAAATAAGTTTTAGAGAAAATCGTAACAGAAAGAAACGTACTTAACATAAGAGGCAGTTGAGTTTTCTGAGGCAACTTATGAGGAAAGAAATCTTAGGGAGTCTGATACTCACAGGATATTTTGAAGGCAAGCGAGACAGAGGGAAAATGCATAACATAATTAGTGAGCTTGAGTAAATTGATGGCGAAACAAGATTTTAGAAAATTAACAGAAAGACAAAAAAATTATTAAGAACTACAAGTGGCAAGAAGTTGTGGAGAGCCATGATCGCTTACAGCCTGAAACGACACGACATATAAAGAAGATAAAAAGTTTTGTTTTTTTACAATTTTTTTGTATGCTTTTGGTTCTTCTTTTATCTCCATGATTTAATGGATGTGGAAGTAGGAAAGAGATTTATGATAAAAGAATTGATGCAAATGAAAGAATGGCCAGCACAAACATTGCCTTAACTTAATAAATATATACGCTGAATAACAATGGTAATAGTAACTGTTTCCTTATAAGGGCATATTTGTCATTCATTGACCGATTAGCCAGTACGACTGTCGATTGAAATTTATAAAATATTTTACTTAAAACAATTTTTCAGGGAAATAGGTTTCTGAAGTTCAGTAGCTTTTCCCACCAACATTGAATAGGGGGTCCTAATCTTTTGTTTGAAGTAGGGTAGAATATTAAAGTTTTTATTATGTCATTATTTTTACTTCTATATGCATAGGATATCCATTTTAGTTTTTACGCCTGTTTAAAAAAATGTGTTTTTCTAATTTGGTGCAGTTCCTTTTTTTGTGATTCTGTAGCGCCAGAATGGTTTTCGCCAAGATTTATTTATTGACAGAAAAATGCAAAACCATAAGAATATCTTTTAATTCATTCAGAATTAAATGATATCATTTACATTGTACACGCATAGACATTCATCTGTTTTTCTATTAGCACGAGATTCCTGATCTTCATCAAATGTCTGTCTATCCGAGAAAATTTCAAGGAATTTAGAACTGAACCATTTACTTTATCTACATGTATAGATTATTTTGATTTTTCTGATTTTAAATAATAAATAAATGCACAACAATCACTTTATTAATCATATATTAGATATTTTTAGATGATATTGCAAAAAATGCGTTAATTTCTTTATGCCTATTGATTACAGAAAATAAAATTGTATAAAGTAATCAAAAAGCAATTACAGAATTTTAAAAATACGTGTACCGACAAAATCTGAAAATAATTTAAAAAATGTGAATATCAAAGAAACGATAACGATGATAATCTGTACAAATTGATTCACAAAAGATGAAGACAATATTTATTTCGCTATGATATAGTAATAGGTATTACCAGTATACATAATTTTAAATGTTAAAATCAATTTTCATTAACAAGAACACAAAATTAATTATAGGATAATTTTGGGAGATAACCAATTAAATATATGTAAAAAGCGGGAAAATTGAAAATAAAACATTATCTTTTAATGGAATGTTTAAATTACTACAATTTATTTATTTCAAATGTTTTCATAAATATGAAAATAAAAAAATAATATTATTAAATATTTCCTTTTCTGTTTGACAATCCTTTCTTGTAACTTAGCCTGCTATATACAAAAGAGACATTTTAATAACTTTAGGGATCGTAGTTTCAGGCCTGGTAAGTTATGAAATGTTTGACATCTCATTTCATCCAGCAAATGTCCACAATTTTAACAATTATGGCCTCGATCAAAATTGTATTCTTTGACATCAATATTTAATTTAAGATGTAGTTTATTTTTTTCAATAACATTTTGAACTGTAATAAAATATGCATTCCACAATTTTGTCTTAATTTTCCAAAATCTTTTACTAAATAGTCTGTGGTAAATTCCCAAAACATAACAAAATGAAATTCACTATTTTTCAAATATCTCCACGCATAAGTTAATCATTGCATGTATGTTCAATGTGTAAAAATATATCTCATGTTCATTATTTAATTATTTTTCCTTGATTTCCTCCCATTCTTTTTGTCATTTTCCTGGAATTAGACAGAAATAGCAGATTCTCATCATGTAAGTCTGATATAATATATTTCAGGTGATTAATTCACTGGTCAGTACCAAATTTGTTGTCTAATTTTTTAGCTGATTTACGACAGTTTTGATGTTTTGAGTTCAAAATTCACATTGTTTTTCACAATCAGGTCAACTTGATAAAATATGGCGACATGCTGTTATTTAATTTTTCGCTACATTATCTCCATTGAAATAACAATATATGCAACATATTTCACACAATAAAACTAATTATTATATTAATTATAAACTTATTAATTTTTACTCATCAGAACTATTTTCAAACATACCAGCTACATAAATATTAAAACACGCCTCCAAAATATTTATAAACCAATAAATTGCTTATATCTCAAAACACACCCAATAAACTGTACGATACAAAATTATAGGATACAAATCAGAAATGTTGTTTTATTTGTCACTATAATTTAGGTATACCGCCAAAATATCGCGCGGACTTAGTAGTAAATATGCCACCTGAGTTTTTTTGTTTTTTTTATGGCCAATTAGGAATAAATAAAATCACATAATTCAGGAGCCAATTATTTCTCAGAAATAACGGTATAAAATTCCCGTTGTTTTACATCAACGACACATTCTTTCAGACTTCACTCTAACTGCCGATATTCAAGATCCAATTCGTTTCCCTTCACACTATCAAGAAACGACTTAGCAACACTGACCAAACCTCAAAGGAACGACCATCAGCCAATAAGCGGTATGAGCTTACTTCTATCTATATCGTTTATACCCATGCTTACTACGTACGCATACACATATTATATCACACAAACACACAAGTAAACTCATTTCACCTTCTCACATACGTAAGCAATATAGTTTGTACCATAGAAAAGGATTCTTTTAACAAAGATTCCATACATTTCAATCAACTGTATATTCTAGCTTGACTTGTTTTTATATAAAATTAATGTTATTTCTGAGTGTTATTTCTGTTGTGTTATATAGTGTTTTTATACATCATTTTATTCTTTTAATGAATGTCGTGCGATTGATTTAAAAAGCCAAATTAAGAGCTTTACCGCAACATTTAATATTACTGTATGGTATCCAGACACTCCGCTTATAAATGTTTAATTAAAATCTGTATAGAAGGAATCCTACAACATGTACAGGTACTTTCGCTTTATATGATCCGATATCCTTTAAATAAACGAACTCTAAAGAGATCAATGCAGAAATTTATGTCTAATTCCTATTTTTATGAAAAAGATTCAACAAGATGATATTGTAAAAATAAGCCTGGTGTATTCTGCTACATGTGTGGCGAGTATACTAGTCACAATTTTTATACATCGTGCTTACTTCTTTTATTTTAGTATTAAAGTGATTTTCAATAAGCAACTCCTCCTGTTGCTTATTGTTAGGAAATCCCAATACCTGCCTTTGGAGAATTTCCTAACTTTATTGAAGAATACTTCTCCATTGTTCAACAAAAAAACAGCAAAACAACAACGGCGAGAAGAAGAAGAAGAAGAAGAAGAAGAAGAAGAAGAAGAAGAAGAAGAAGAAGCGACATCAGCAGTACTTCCATTTCTTTTCTGAAGAGAAGGACTTTGCGTACTGTACAGACATTGCGCAGTTTCTGCACAAAATATGTTTGCCACAAGACGAACTCAAAGATTGAAGACTGTTCACTGACGGCAACAAGCAATTGCTGAAGACAATTCTGCTACCCAATGTCAGTCAGTTTGACTGTGTAATCCTCATTCACTCGACGACATTAAAGAAGAAATATGAAGCAATGCGGGAGAAAATTCATTATGATTACCATGATTGTTTTATTTGCGTTAACCTCAATGCATTGAAATTTTGTTGGGACAACAGTCCAAGTTCACCAAGTAACCATACTTTCTGTGCATGTGAGATAGTAGAGACACTGCACAGCATTACACGAAAAAGGACTGACCTGTTCGGGGGGGAAAATTGATGCCTTGCAGAGCAACGAAAGTCATCAATAAGTCTATGGTGGACAGACACAAGATTTTTTTTCCAGAGTTGCACATCAAGCTCGGCTTGAGCAAGCACTTGAAAAATTTCTGGGCGAGGATGGTGGCTACTTCACTTACTTGTGCCAGACTTTTCCAGCATCTACGTTAGCTAATCAGAGATGCAGACATTGAAAGCGTAAAGTACGAATTGGGATTGGAAGCATGAAAGGCTTTCATTCTTGTTGTGAATAACTTTCTTGGCAATAAGGTCACGAACTACGCAGAAATTGTCACTAATATGCTGATCGTTTTAAGAAACCTCGACTGCATTATGAGAATCAAAATGCCTTATTTATTCTCACATATGGATCGGGTTCATGAGAATCTGGGGTCAATAAGCGACGAACAGAAGGCATGATTCTATCAGTATAGAAAAGAGATGAAGATGAGGAATCAGGGACGATGCAATGTAGTCATGATGGTGGATTACTGCTGAACTTTGAAGAGAGTCACCCTTGCCGCTCATCATTCTAACGGTTTAAATAAACGGAATTTCAAGCACTGAATATTGAACAATGACTACATAACATACAATTTATATGTATTTATATTTATCAATATGTACTATTCAGTTTCATATTTCGCACAATAAAACTAATTATTATATTAATTATAAACTTATTAATTTTAAACCATCAGAACAATTTTCAAACAAAAGCAGCTACATAAATATTAATACACACCTCCAAAATATTTATAAACCAATAAATTGCTTATATCTCAAAACAAGATGATTTATTACATTGGAATCTTAATTGATGAGAGTAACATTCAATTAATAAATTGTGTTAGAAAAACAAGATTTTTCTCTTAAAAACGCATTTGATATGAGATATATTAACAAAAGTTGATTGATAATGTCACAAAATATAATCAATTTATTCAGAAGGTCGAATTTTTAAAAACTCAACTTGGGACAAAAACATGACCAGATTGATTGAAACGGATACCATCTTCGAGTTATGTACGGAAAATTGTCCTGAATCATTTGGAAAAACATAGACAACTTCAAAAAATCTTTTTGTTGCCCTGTGTTTTGCTTAGTTTCACCATATATTTCCTTGACACAGACAATTCTCCAAACTTTTAACATTTTCAATTAACTTTTTTCTGTGATATTCCTCACTTTAATAATGGATTTGTTTGATCCAGTTTGATCACAGAAAAACAAAAAAACAGACTTTTAAATAATGGAAAGCCATCTGTCACTCAACATATATTGGGTAAATCTCTACATGCGTTAGTTTCAACAGCCTAACAAATTGAGTTTTTTCATTCTCAAAAAGGTATTTTACAATTTCCCATTTTGTCATCTTTTTGTCTTCAGAATAAATAGTAACTCAAAATAGGTTCTGTAATCCAATCATTCCAAATATTTTTAAAAAGGTGGACATAATCAAAAAGGACAAGCCATTTTTAGTTATCAAAGCCTTATAAAAAATAGTCAATTTTTTTTTCGAAAATAAAGAGGGATGATTCCTGTTATTGTCACATAGAATTGCAATTGCATGAACGTTTGATTGCATCACAAATGTATAATTTTTTTCATGTTGCCTCTTATCTTGCAACTGAAATAAAATATTTTGTCCACCAATTCAAAATCTTACCATAATGCCTCAAAATTTTCAGCCAAAATAAATAAGTTTACTCCATGACATTGCAGTGCAATCTTGGCATAAACTTCATTAACTAAAAGAAATACACATTTACTGATTTTCAGAGACCTTACTAAAATATCACAAGAATAATAAAATCATCTAATTTTTAAACATCTGATGTCAAAGCTGGAATTTTTTCACACTGAGTAACTTCTGTATTATCCGTTTGATGAGAGACATTGCAATATCACAGCTACAATAAAAGTAACGCATTCGAATAATTCACGGGTAGACGCCGCCAATTCCCATATATATATATATATATATATATATATATATATATATATATATATATATTAATTTCAAGAAAAACAGACTAATTTAAGGCTCCACTTGTAATATTTTATTTCACCAGAGAATTTTATTTTTCTCCGGATCTACAGACTTCACTTTCAAAGGGTAAAACGAAAAATGAATTTAAAATTTACACTTTTGACGGGCAGTATTAAGCTTATATAAGTTGACATAGAAGGCAGTGAGGAATGGTGTGAGAGAACAGTTCGAGTTTGAGAGAGGGAAGGAGTGTTTTAAGGATCAGACATTAACCTATTTAATCGGTCAACTCAATGTTAATGATATGGGAAAAAGAAAAAGAGAAAAATGGAAATATATATATATATATATATATATATATATATATATATATATATATATATATATATATATATATATATATATATATATATATATATATATATATATATATATATATATATATATATATATATATATATATATATATATATATTATATATTTATCCGTCACGTGATGTAATTATAGCAAGATGTAATTGTAGCAAGATGTTCTCTGACGATCCGTGTTCAAACCCAAATGTCGGCAGCGACACTTTATTCCTATATAACAGTAACATAAACTTGTTATATCATGACAGAGATGTAACAAAATATTCAAATATCCTGATAAGAAAATCAGAATCATGTTTTGTGTCAATCCTTTGTGGTGACATAATATTAATTTGCTATCTTAATTTTTTCTTCATATCAATTTTGTAAGTTACTAAGATACTAAGACACCGAATTACTTCATTGACTTGTGACCAGGTCTGAAACATTGATATTTTACTTTTGGAAAGAAAAAAAATGTTGTATATATACCAGCATGATAACATTCAAAAGTCAAGTTTTCAAAAAACAATTTTAAGTAAATTAAATTGAATATTTCCAGTGAAAAACAAAATAAACAAATTCGAAAAAAAGAGCTGAACGTTTGGCTTCATAGCATATATCTGCTGACACAAAATCCTGTTTTACTAAAAGCAATTTTCACATTTTTTTACAGAAGCAGAAGCTTTACTCATTGGTTTTGGTTGAGGACGAGTTAATGATACGTTTACGGCAAATGATTAAATAGTAATGGGGGATTTCTGTCTCTCACTTTTCTTGTAATAACAACTGTTTCATAATCAGATGGGAAATGTTTTTCCCAAACAAAAATGGTGTTATCTCGATTTGTTGCATTAGTCATGTTTTTCGCTCATCTTGAAGATCATAAAATACACAAACCTGTTTTGACCAAGTAAATAGTTAAAGAACTAACAAAGCAAGTGAGATATCATATATTAAACACTAAATACAACAGAAGAGTATTGCACGACTAGTGAGTGTGTGTCGGTTGAACCAGCCTTTGATCTATTCGACTGTTAATATTTAACAGCCCCCACCACCCCCATGAGGGATGTATGTGGCAAAAGGCCAAAAATATTCCCTTAGAACCCGCATAAACGGGTTCAGGGCCTGTCTATCTCCTCGGACGAAACCTTGACCTTCGGCAAAGCCTCGTCCGGGGCTCACACTGCTCATTGCAGAGAGTTCGACAGATGAACAATCTTTGCAACTGTTAATATTTAATAGCCCCCTCCCCACGAGGAATGTATGTGTCACTAGGCTGAGTTTACCGTGGCTTCTCCGAGCCCGTAGGCTCGGCCCTATATTTTTCCTTAGAACCCGCATAAACGTGTTCAGGGCCAGTCTACCTCCCCGGAGGAAACTTTGCCCTGTAGCAAAGCCTCGTTCGAGTTCCTCTCTGCTCAAGGCAGAGAGTTCGATATTTACGAATAATTTATGCGACTGTTAATATTTAACAGCCCCCATGAGGGTATATGTGGCACAAGACCGGTTTATTGTGGGTACTCCGAGCCCGTAGGCTCGGCCAAAGTTATTCCCTTTGAACCCTGCTCGAGGCAGATAGTTCGACATTTGAATAATCTGTGTGACTGTTAATATTTAACAACCTCCTCCCACAAAGAATTTATGTGGCACAAAGCCGAGTTAACGTGGTTTTC
The DNA here is from genome assembly GCA_903632075.3 of Acanthosepion pharaonis. Classification (NCBI taxonomy): domain Eukaryota; kingdom Metazoa; phylum Mollusca; class Cephalopoda; order Sepiida; family Sepiidae; genus Acanthosepion; species Acanthosepion pharaonis. Next base: position 431,079 of record CAHIKZ030000156.1, read on the forward strand.
TCCGATCCCGTATGCTCGGTCAAAAATATTCCCTTTGAACCGGTATAAACGGGTTCAGGGACTGTCTGCCTCCCCGGATGAAACTTTGCCCTGCGGCAAAGCCTCGTCCAAGTTCCTCTCCGCCGAGGCGGAGAGTTTGACAACAATAAACTGTCTGTGCGACTGTTCTCTCAAGGCCTTCTCTCCTACTAATCTTATAGTAGACGGAAGAGTCCAACATAGACTCTTTAGAGGGAGGACACCACTACAAAATCTTATTTTGTTAATCATAGTTACCACGACAACCTCACTTTTTGACAAGTTTGTGAAGCACTTTTGCGTACGGAAATTAAAATAAATAACTAAATAGTTAATTTGTAAATATTAAAAAATGTATGAAGATTATATTCTAAAATAGGGGGGATTTGGAATCAGAATTTAGAAATTAAAGTTCGTATGAATGTGGGAATTTGTCATCTGTTATGTTCTATTGTCTTTATGGAATTATGTGGTTCCAAGAGATTCCCAAATTTTTTCACTTGTCAGGATTCGTGATATGTTGAAAACAGATAGCAAACTGAAATACTCTCGTTAATTTTTGGGGATAATCGTATTTTATAAGGAGCCCACATCAATCGCATCCTGCCCCATTCATAGGGTAGGATGTGATTGTGGTGCGCCCCTTACGAATTTCTAAAGAAAATACAAATATCTAAACAAAATTATCCAGTTTAATATTTTTACAGTATATTTTTTAAATGTTAAACTGGTTAATTTTGTTTACATTTTTAACAACAATGCTATTAAAATTAAAAATAAATAAATATTTTTTAGATACCCATAAATAATATTTTTAAAACAATGTTTGTTATGAAGAATAAATAGAACAAATATTAAATGGAATTTTTATTCAATTTTTTCAAATGAATTTTTAATGAAGATATTTGTTATTAAGAAGAATAATAGCATCAAGTAAAAAAAATAACTTTCTCTGTTAAAATTCTTAATTATGATGACATTTTTTGGTGAATTTTTCCATTTAAAATAATCGCCAAAAATGTAAAAGAGAAGAGAGATGATATTAACAAAAGAATGAATATCTTTTTTTATGAATATCTTCTTTATATTTAATCCAAAGTTAAATAGTGAAAATTAAAAAAAAAAAATTCTTAATCCAAGGAACTTTCAAGCGTTAACTGCCTCCCCCCAGTCACACATTGCCGTAAACGGTGCAGAGGCTTGTTATTTCATTAAGAAGCGGGAAATGAATGCGTAAGCCTTTTAGACAGTTTCTCCTGGTGTCCAAAAATTGTCACGTGATGTTGGGTTACAACTTACCAAGATCATGTTTAATATTACGAAGATTCGACCATCATAGGTAATAAGGGAGGGTTATTTTGGAAGGGTTCAAAGACATTTCAACTGGCACGCGTTGACATCAACTCAAATGTAATTGAAGGTCGGTTTCTGCCATTTGATCTGAAGGGCTGCCAAAATTTTTAAGCTCTTTCTGGCAGTTGTGTTGGCAGTGTTGTAATATAGCTTAAATTTAGAATATATTGCATTTGAGAGATGAGAGGTCAATATCGAAGAAATGTTATTCAAATATATAATGTTCTTCGTGATTATTATTATTATTATTATTATTGTTGTTGTTGTTGTTGTTGTTTTTATACATTATGTTTGTGCGGGTGCACATACATAGTTATGTATACTTGTGTATCGATAAATATATACATCTACATCTCACTCATTCCTAATTCCCTTTGTGTGTGTGTATTTATATATATATATATATATATATATATATATTAATTGTTTCACCCCAAACAAGGCGGAAAGCCACTAGGACGCAAGGTGTTACAGAAGATTTGGAGCAAGATCAGATAGGAGTGATAGAGGAAAGGATGAGGAGAAGGATATTTGATAGATCAAGGCAACTAGAGATGTCGATTGACGTTACATTTGACTAGTTGGAGATTATAACTCTCAGGGAAACTGGAATCGGGAAAGGAGTTACACAGGCGAGAGGTGGGAGACATGAAGCTAATGGAGTAGAAGAGACAGCTACATTTAGTTTCGACAGTGAAGGGGTGAGAACGGGATGCCAGCCTCGAAGGGCGTTTGAATTTATGAAGTCTGGGAACTAGCGAATGCTGCTCCTCGGAGCAATTACCATGAAAGTATTTGTAAAAAAGACAGAGAGAGCGACTGTAGACGAGAGCATATCTGCTTCTGGAGCTTATCAAGAACCCCGAGGCAAACAGAAGGGGCTCCAGACCATATATGGCAGCAATACTCCATGGAAAGGCGAACTGTTGATTTTCAGATCGATTCCGGAGAGAAAAAAATTTCTCGCGCGGAACAGGGAGTCAACTTTCCTTGCGGTGGACGAAGTAATTGAATCAATGTATTTGTTCCATCTCAGGTCAGCAGACAAGGTGAGACCGAGCAGCCACGGAGAGGTGATATCAAGAAGTTGAGCGCAAGACATTCTAATGTAGGGAAGGGAACGATCTCTGTGGTGATTAATAGAGAGCAATTTTGTTTTTGAAACATTAAAGTTGACCAACCAATTCCTGCCCCAGTTCACAACCGATTAGAGGTCCTTTTTGAGACGAACGGCCAGGTTAGTTTTGTCAGCGACACTAGATTTGTTTTTGAGGCAGAAGTAAATTGTGGTGTCATCCGCGTAGATGCCAACTTGGGAATCTATGGCGTCAGGACGGTCACTTATGTAGATAAGGAATAGAGTGGAGCATAGGATGGAGGAACACCTGCGTTCTTGGGATAGGAACTGGAGGAGAATCCGTTGAGAACGACCTTCAATTCACTGTTTGACAGGAATGTTTGTAACCCTGGAGCTTGCGAAGAAGGCCGGCCTGCCAAACCCTATCAAACGCTTTGAAGATGTCTCAGGCCACGACACGAGCTTCCCCGTTATTTTGAAGACCTTGGTAGACAGTTTCAGTGATGGCCGTAAGCACATCAGCTGTAGATCGGGCAAAGCAGAAGCCATATTGCTTGTCAGAGAGCAGATCATGGGATGTAAGTTGGTTATTGATTAGAGTTTCAAAGACTTTGCCGAAGAGGGGTAAGAGACAGATAAGACGGTAATTAGAAGATTCAGAGGGGTCGCCAGAGTTCTAAAAGACAGGAACAATCGAAGAAGACTTCCAGCAGTTAGGAAAACAAGATTCCTTGAGGCAGTAGTTATATAGTTTAGAGAGGGCGGGATTCAGTTCAGGCGCGCATTTCTTCAAGAAAATGGCTGGTATCCCATTCTCACGACTAGCCTTGTTGGGGCCTAAATTGGAGATAATGCCCAATACCAAAGAGGGGTTATGTGTAACCCACGCAATAGGGCCTCAGTTCAAAGAGGGAAGTCGGGTGTTGGTACACCGGAAGAGTCGAGCGTTGAATTCAATGAAAATTTCCGAGCAAAGCATTCAGCCTTGTCGGCAGAGGAGGTCAGTACTTCGAACTGGTTGAACAAAGGAGGTATAGAGGGTTTGCAGTTGTTGCAGAGCCGCCAATAATCTTTGGAGCCAAATTTGCGAGATGCAATACGCTCCTTCTTCCGAGCAGCAAATAGTGACTTAGCATCGTTGAGGACACGCTTACACTCGTTACGGGCGGGGGGTAAAGAGACGTCAATTGCAGTCCGACATGTCGCTACGAAATAGGTGAAAGAAGTGGGCAGTGGTGGCTGAGCAAGCAGCGGAGTACCAAGAAGAGGAGCGCAACTTGACGCTATATTTCCTTGAGGGGATGAAAATGTCGATTCCAACTTTAACCCAGGATGAAACCTCAGAAGCACATTCTTGGACAGGGAGCGTAAAGGCAACATCCAGGGGACATCGCGGAGGAAATATATATATATATATATATATATATATATATATATATATATATATATATATATATATATAGATAGATAGATAGATAGATAGATAGATAGATAATGTTTGTATTTGGGTGCTGAAAAACTCTGGTACACCGCCATTCCAAAACTATCCAAATACTATAAAACTTGTGGTTGTTCTAATAATTTTATAGAAAACCTTCGCACACTATCACATACACACATACACACACATAAATACATACACACACACACACTCATATATATATATATATATATATATATATATATACAGAATAAATATAAAATAAAATATATATATATATATATATATATATATATATATATATATATATATATATATATATTTCCGTATTTTTCTTTGCACTGATCCTGTGATGATGAAGTCCCATTTATATTCAGTACTTTTCTCACGAGAGCCTGCCCATCAAATGGCTTTTTATATCTGACATATGTGTTTTTCACTTCTCTCTTTCATACTCCAAATGTTGAATAATACTAAAGATAACAAAAAGAAACAATAAATATGGTGAGAAAATGCATTAGAAAATATTGTCTTGTTCCCAATAGAATACGGGAATGGTTTTCTTGCATGCCAGTTTCTTCTATTCTCTCTGACATTGGAAATACCCACACTTGGTATGAAAGTTGTGACTCATTTTTTTTGTTTTTTTTTTAGCTTTATACTTTTGGAATAATAATGAGTTTCGTCGGATGATGTCGTCAGTACATTATGTGACCCTGCTCTCCGTTAGTCGTGGGCATCGTTTGAATGCGTTAATCCAAGCGACAGGATTACTGATAAATATTCTAACCTTTCATTCTGCTGCTGGGACATTTCACTGTGAAGAGCTCACTGGTTAATATGCTCGGACAGATATATCATTTTTACTCCGAAAAAACTGCGCAAAACCAAATTTGTAATCTGATCATTTAGTCAGCGAACTGGATTGAGATTTGAGTGGCCAGAATTTATTTACCTGTGACGGTTAAATAATTGTCATTATATCTCAAATCGAAATGTAAAGTGGGTACAGGTGTGGAAGCATTAGGAACAGATACATTAGAAATGTGCATGAAGAGGAAAAAGTAATCAGGAGGGCAGTAGCTAACGATTGACATTGCATTTAAATTTTTGAAGCTTAAAGTTGGCTGAAAAGCATGGATCCGGAATGGCGTTCCACGAGCGAGATGTCCGAGAAAATAGACTGTTAGCATAGAATTTACGGCTACATCTTGCCATCGCAACTGTAAAATTTTGATATCTCAACATTAGTCGAGTACTGTGCTTAAATTAAACACAAGTCTATGTATCATAGTAAAGAGCTCACCCGAATCATAAAATTATTTATATAAACGTTACAGGAAGACAGCCTTAAGGCGGTGGAAAAGTGATTGAAGCCGAAACTCTAGATCAGGACCAATAATATGGCTGATTTCTCTTTGGATTTTATCAAGGAGACCTAGATGAATAACAGAAGCATCGAACCATATGCGGCAGCAATATTTTAATCATCGAAGAATTTAATTGAATTTTCATCAAATATTTGCTTGACGCATAATTATCAGGCGTTTTAAATCGACATCTATTATGAAAAAATGCTTGCTAACTAGGATCTATCAAGCATATGTACTAAAATATTGTGTTAGCCCAAAATGCAGATTCTGTGATAAATATCCAGAAACGATTCATCAACTTGTAACAGGTTGCACGATATTGGCACCCACTGAATATAAAACCCGGCATGACAGAGTGGGCCAATATCTGCACTGGAAAATCTGCAACTTCTACGGGAAGGAAACTGAAAGAAACTGGTATGAACACCACCCAGACCCGGTTACGGAGATAGGACCAGTTACACAATACACACTGACAGAACAATTAAGGCCAACCGCCCAGATATTGTTATTAAAGACCACAAACAAAAACGGTGCCTCCTTATTGATATGGCAGTCCCTGCTGACTCCAATGTATCTTTGTAGATATTCAAAAAGCTGTCAAAATACAAGGACCTTGAAATAGAAATCTGAAAAATGTGGCATATGGGAACATCAACAATCCCTGTTGTAGTTGGAGCCTCAGGATTGGTTGGAAAAGATTCCGGTAGACTAATTAAAGTGATTCCGGGAAGTCCATGCCTCAAAGAGATACAAAAAAATTTTCTGAGAAGTACAGATCAAACTTTACGGAGGGCTTTATTTATTTTTTTCGATAGGATTTCATGTTGGTATTTTTTTAATTTTTTTTATCTCGGTTTAAGCAAACTTGGCTCTGTGCTCTTTACAGTGTAGGTAAGTTTGTTTTCAGGCTTTTCATCGCTTTATTTTTTTCAGTTTTGTCGTCCTTATTCGAGAGACAGTATAAAAGTTTACATTCTGTCAAGCTGTCCGTCGTTTCTCCTAATGGAATTTATATATATATATATATATATATATATATATATATATATATATATATATATATATATATATATATATATAATTATTTTAAAAAATATGATTCCTTCACTACATAAGAGTTCTCATGTTCCAAAAACCTCAATATAATTATTGAAATTAAATTGAATTAATGTATCAAGCCCTGTTTCACCCTCAACCGAAAATTTTGGAATAACCAATCTTGAAATTTATAAGCATGTTCATTCGCAAAATTCATTACTATGGAAACGACCATTTTGATAAGGGGCATACGAGATAGTTGGTATCAAGATATCAGTCACTTTCAGAAAGAGGTCAAAAGAAAGAAAGAAGGTCGGGTGTCCCTTTCAGAGTAAATGATGGAATTCATGTATGCACATCGTCTGGTCAGACACATATAGCTGTTGGCATGATAATACGTCTTTAACTGTCTAGAGAATTTAATATTATTTATTTTTTTCTAATAGGCTGTTTCCTACATAAACACGCAGTACTGAACTACAGTTTGTTTTTTGACGACTTCATAAAGAGTTTTTCTGTCTTATGTTTGGGTTAAGCTTTTAAACCTTTTATTAAACTATGATTCTTTTTGCACACACACACACACACAGACACATACACAGAAACACATACACACACACATATGCACACACACACACATATATATATATATATATATATATATATATATATATATATATATATATATATATATATATATATATATACGAGGCAAATATCAAATGCAGATCAAAAAGACTGAAAACATTGGTAATTTCAATTTTGTTACGATCAGTTCGATCATTGGTCCGTCAAATGTTACGTGCATTACAACCGTAGATAATTCTGTGTTTGTAGTTTTGTGAAGATTTTTAATGTCTAAATGGAAGTCAGATGGTAATGTGTGTTAGTAATTGTGTATGTGTGCTTTTATCTAATGGGAGTTCTGATGTCTTCACCGTTGTGCGGTCAGTCAGATCAGTGGGATATCATATCATTGTAATTTATGACTGATCTCTTATTCTCTGTATTAGATAAATATGACAGGTTCTTTAAGAAAGAAAGATGGCGATGTAGTTTAAAGTTTTAGGCCTGTGTAATAATGTATATTTCGTAAAAATGTTATTGTTATGTTTTCAATGTATTTTCTCCTTAAAGAATCTTGTTATTTTTAATTAGCGTGGCATTAGTGAAATCAAAATTATGTCCAGTAACTTTTCGATGCAAAACGCGTAAATCACCTCGTTTGTTCAAACGTAAGTCACACTTGTGTTTGTGATGTCTCCCCAACATAAACATTTTTTTCATTGGAACCAATTTATTTGACAAATCCCGGCATTTGAATGGGTGTTGGGTTTATTTTTCTTTCTAATTATATCTCCGATTTTCTCGGAGGTGGTGTTCCTCGTATTAGGGATGATTAAATTGTTTGCGAGTTTAATAGAGTGTTGGAGGGGCAGGATTATGAATTCTGTGTAATTTTTTTTAGAGGTGTTGTTTTTTTTGTTTTGTTTTTTTGTTTATTTTGGTTTTGTGCATTTTGTTTACTCGGTTTTTAGAGCCGAGGGCAAAATGATGTCAGTGATATATTTATCTTCTTCATTTAGGTATCCCCGGTTATATATGCTAAGGGCTATCAGGTAGAATCCTATGAGTAGTTCAAATGTTATTTTTGGTTGTGTTAGAAATAGAAGTTGATTAGATTATTTTTGTTCCTGACACTACGATAAACTTCAAAATCTAATTTCTCATTGTTTCGTATTAACAAGAATAAGAGGGAAGGTAAAGAATTATCTTATGGATCAGATTATAGGATTCTAGAAAAAGGCAAGCCAGAATACGTATCCCATAGATCATCCGAATTTCTGCTTGTAGAGAATATTGATAAAAAAGCGATGGTTAGTGATTATTTTGCATAAATTTATAATTTTGTGGAAGGGTAGAGGAAGATTTTATTTGGACGTTTTAAGGTGCTTTCTCAATATATTATGGCTTATTGTGATGGTTATTTTGGTGCATAATGATTAGATGTCTAAGCTCGGCATAGCCATGTTTTTCATCTTTACGTTTCGTATTGTCTGGATAAATCATCAGCGTGTTTGATATGTGATGTGTTGATGGTTCCGTGGAACGGAATTAGGAATTCTTAAATGGCTGTAGACATACAAGAATCTTCAAAGACTTACACAAAATATTATCTACAGTTTTAATGCATGTAACACGTATCTTACTAATGAGAACTAACTCAAACATAATTGAAAATGTCAGTGTTTTCTATCTTTTTATACGTTTTCTTTCAATCTTTGACGAATCTGTAATAAAAGTGAAACATGTTAGACTTGTGTATGCTTTCTAATTGTTCTTTATTTTATCATATATATATATATATATATATATATATAATTTTATAAATGTAAGCAGATATAGTCGTCGAGCAAAACCTTAGGTGTTTTAGCTTGTAAATGAACAAACTAATCCCCCCCAAAAAAAAATGGGAAAAAAAAGAACTAAGAACATGTACTTCCGGCGAAAATAATTGTCTGGAAGCTGAGTTAGAGTCCAAAGGAGAAAAAAACTCCAACGCGAGTAAAGTAAAAATAACTAAACAAAGTGCTCAATACGCTAAGTAGACCAAAATAAGTAAACGAACCAGACTAACCTACCTAGGTTTTACCTATGCGGATCGTCAGGGCGGACTAGCTATAGAGGTGCTATAAGAACCGAATATATATATATATATATATATATATATATATATATATATATATCGAGAGAGAGAGGGAGAGAGAGAGAGTAGCATACATATAGAAAAAAGTGAATTATTTATTCCACATACGATCTTCTATTGGAATTTAAAGTGAGTCCTACAGTGACCTGAATTAAAAGAAAAGTTGAGAAACTCTTACATGATATCCTGATAACGGCAATCGATCTTCTGTCTGGTACTGAATTAAAAGTTTTCTTTGTGTTCACATCTTAAGTCAAAAGAAAGCAGTTAATCGTGCTATTTAACCCATTACTCGGAAAGAGTAGATAGTTACTGAACGTTCCTATGGGATTATATTACTGCTGTCAACTCAATTCGATGTGAATGTGCCAGTCAAGATAGTGGTTTGCTAAATAAGGTTGTTGATCCGAGACTTGAAGAGGCTAAAGTTCCAGTTATCGGGGAAGCATCATCTTGTGAGTCTGCTCTACAAAGTTGTTATGAGACAAATTTAATGAATCCATTATTCCACATCAACTATGTGTTAGATATTAAGACTTTTACCTGACAGAATAAATCATTCTTATCCTAAAAATTCTTTATACAATTTAAAAAAAAAGTATTTTTATGGTCCAAACAATGTTTGGCTTTAAATATCACAGAAAGGGTTGACAAGCTGTAAAAAAAAAAAAAAAAAAAAAAAAAATCAGTCAACCTAGAAAGCAATAGTTCTTCGGAACAATCAACCCGGATGATAATTCAATTTTGCCAATGAAATACGAAAGGGAATAAGGCTAATGCATCCCTGTATACATGACACTGTGGATTATAGCTGTAAATGTCTGAACTGGTTGAAGTAAGGAATATCATTCTTTAGAAAGAGGATTTACTTGCGCAAAATTAGACGTAATGAACTCAGATCATATATTTCCACTTCCAAGTCACTAACCGTTTTACCGCAGGCCTATACTTAACATTTGCTAAGGTATTGACTGTAAAGAGGTCATTAATTTCATTTAATCTTCGGAATCCTCTAATCCAGAAAACTTTAAGGAAGATTAATAAAAAAATATGTAGTTTGTGTGTGGTTTTTGTCGTGAATAACGTTACCCATTTGTTGAAGTAAAGATTTGTAAAATCCAGTTTCTTTACGAAACTAAATTCTCCAATTCGAGACAAGCTTTCAGAGTGCAAACACCCGAAACAATACAAAGAGGAAAATGATCAGTAAATACATGAAATAAAAGTCACAAGCACGTATTTATTCTCAATGAGTTGCTATTTCTGAAGTAAATTCCTACATCGAACTCGCCCAAGCAAAAAGAAATTAGCAAGCACAGAATGTCAGCACGATTTCTCAATGCACATTTTATTTACCACTGTTGAAAAATGTTTTGTTATATCGCTATCACTCAGCTTCCTGGCAGGTAAGTATATTTAGACCTTATTTTTCTTTCGGCGACACTAAATTTTACTATTGTTGAGTATGGAAAGTACAACGATTGTAACATCCTTCCTATTTATTGAGTTTCTTTCATATTTTTTGTCTCTCTCTATGCATAATCATCTTTTTCCTCCCTTGTCAATCCCATTTACCCATTATAAACGTTTATATATTTTTATTCTTTTATTTCTCTCTTTTTTTCTCCTTCTACCGTTTCTATTTCCCAATACAATATGACTGCTGTTTATTTTCTTCAGTTATCTTCTGCCCGTGCTTATTTCAGAGATATGTCTTTTCCTTAATTTGTCCTTGTTTCTTCAATTGTTTAGATTGTTCTATGCTATAATCTTTTTCTTCTTTTCTTCTTTGCCTGTTTTTCTTTATTTTTTTCCTTTTTCCCGTCAGTTTTATTCCTAGCCAAATTCTTTCTTTCTTTCTTACCCGTGCTCCTAATAAACCTATTTTACTTTTGTATTTTTTCTTTTATTTATTACCTCTGTCTACCATCTTCATTTCTCTCCAAACTTCTTCTTTCCTTTCTTTCTTCTTATTCCGATTTATGTATTCTTTCGTTTTTCCCTAATTCTTTTTTGCTTCTTTTCTCCTCCACTATTAATCTTGTTCCTTCTATTTAAACTCTTATTCTTATATAATTTCTCTATTCCTTTCTTCCTCCTCCTTCTTCTTCTTTTTCTTTTTCTGCTTTCTTCTTCTTCTTTTTCTTCTTTTTTTCTGCTTTTTGTCTTCTTCTTTTTCTCCTTCTTTTCCTTCTTTTTCTTTTTCTTTTTTTTTCTTCTTTTTTCTTTTTCAGCTTTTTTCTTCTTCTTTTCTTTTTCTTCTTCTTTTTCTTCTTCTTCCTCTGCTTCTTTTTCTTCTTCTTCTTCTTCTTCTTTACTGCCCATCTTTTTTCTTCAACTTCTTTTGTTCTACCTTATCATTTCTCGTTTTACTTACCTTGTTAATCTCCAAATATTCTTTCTTTCTACAAAACTACAACTATCAATTTACGGCATAGTATTACAGAAATATCTATCATATAAATTTGTATTTCTCAAAGAAAGTAGCATTTTATTTGGACAGAACGCGTTGGTCTGAGAGTTTAAACTTGAAACAAGACGCTTTCTTTTTAATAAAAGTCTTATTTTTAACATACTTCATATGAAGAAAATAGTATTCAAATTAACTTCAAGCAATTTTCAAACGTAAATATATTATAGATTATAGCCTTTCATATAATTCGTTGGAAAAAAACATCTATTAACTGTGTCAGACTTAGCCAGGATCGCTAAACATCTGAGGTGTAAAAATAATAAAAATAATAAAACATATATTGGAACTTGGTATATTATTGGATATGATCTTAGATATTTATACAAAACAATTATAAAAATTGAAATTCTTTGGTACTATTAATTAAAGTAGGAAAATTTTAGCATTTCCGTATAAGCTCATGTGAATATGAATGAAAAATAAATTATCCTTCCCATCCATCAACAGAACAATAACAACAATAGGAGCCTCAATTACAATAATACTAATAGAAATGAGATAAACATTAATCAGAATGTCGTTATTGTTGATGTTGCCTTATTTGTATTCATTGGTAATCGAATACTCGTTGTCAAAACCAAGCCACTAGTTATAACACGGCCAAAAGGACGGAAGCTCGTTGCTTCAAATTGTGTTGGTCTTCGAATCGGCCAAATATATCAACGCCTGATGACGTCAAAGGAGTATAAAAGAGAAAAAAGGGAAGACAAATGCTTAGCAGGAGGGCATCTTTTCTTTTGTTTATTTTATTGCTTTTCTTATACTGTCTCTTCTGTCATTTTGTTTTTCGCCTCAAGAAATGGGTTGAAGCGGAGTTTCCAAAATCTCAAAATCACATGTCATTACTTATTTGATTTTCTTTTTCGATTTCTTTTTTTTTTCTTTTACTACCTCTCTTTTGTTTTCTTCCTCTCCGAATTTCCACATTATTATTGGAACTGATTTTTGTTGTAACGTATTTCACATTCTTTTTCTTCTTATATCGCATATTACGTAACTTTTTCTTTCACTATTTTCTTAACATAGACTTAAATATTTCCAAGTTTTTATTGTTAGCTCCAGCGTTTATGTTCATTTTCTTTCATTTTATATTCGCCATTGCATTTCACATAACTGGCGACATAGTCCCTTTCCATCGTTTCGTTGTTTTAGATACGCATATCAGTACGACTCTTATAAAATCTACTGTTTCCAATTACGCTAACTCACATAAAATTCTAGGGGAGTTAATAATAATGCTGAAGTTCTTTTCAGCATAATATATTATGTGCATTTGTGTATATGAGTGAGTGTGTGCGTGTGTGCGTATGTGCGTGCCTGCGTGTTTGTGCACGCTTTTGTGTGTGTGGCTCCCTGCTTTTTCTTTGTCTGAATTTTTCTATTTATGCTTTACAGTATCTGCGTGTTTTATGTATGTATCTTCTGTACTTTTTCCAAATATTTTTCTTCATCACCATGATGATGATGATGACGATCATCATCATCATCTTACTACGACTTTTTCCCCAGCAATCTTCACTTGCAGCGTTTCTGGTTCTTTTATCCGTTTGTTAATCTCCGAATGTTTCTTGGTCTGCTGAACATGCTTCTCATTTCTGGAAGTATTTTGTCATATCTTCAGGTTTTACTTCCTTGTTTCTCTCCATATGCTTCAATTACATATTCTATCTCACATACTTTTTATTTACCGTTTTGAATCCCTTTTCTTGTTCATCGACGTATTCTTCTTTTCTTTTTCTTCTAAACACTAATTTTTCCCAAGAATTGGTGTCCATTGTTATAACAAGCCATTGGAAAAAGCACGTCCATTTTAAGATCTTTCTTTCAGTTTATAGCAACGTAACAAACAATGACAAAATCGCCATATTGGTAATGCCAAAGATTTCTTTTATTGTTCGCCTCTATTCTGAAGTAATTCTAAATGTAGCTCCTCATTCATAAAAACAGCCGAGTGAGCGAAAAAGAGAAAGTATGAAATTAAAATAGAGAGGGAAGGGTAGGAAAGAGAACAAATTTGCAGGTTGAAATATGAAAAAAAGAAGGAATATTACTTTCGTATCGTCTGGATCGTATTTCACGGCTTTAAACTATGTTTGGTGCTTATTATTTGATCTGTGTCCAATTCTAACCATAATTCTGTTTCAATTTCTTTGCTGGCATTTAACTTCACCTAAAAAAATGTAATAAAATGTTTATTCGTATTTTTAGACAACCCAAAATTTCGAATAGACATGATTTATTTATATGCATTGACGTGGTATATCTGCAAAAATCGAACTACGGTAATGTTTTTTTCGACTTCCAAATTTTATATATATATATATATATATATATATATATATATATATATATATATATATATATATATATATATGTATGTACATATACACTGTTTTAGTTCCACGTGTCATGTTTAATGGATGTCATTTATCAGTTATCTCACGTTAATTCCCCCCTCTAAGTTCTCACTGCCTTAACCGAGTATTGAACTCACTTAGTACAGTGGATGAAGACGTTGGTTAGATCCAGTGACAGGACTCAAAGAGTGTGATTTCAGTACTTGGTTAAGGCAGTGGAGAACTTTCAGAGGGGAATTAACAGGAGATAACTGATGGGTGAAATAAAGGGTTAAGTTCGACATTCCAACTACCTGGAAAAGGCCGGAGCGTACAACGGCTGAAACGTTGTAATAATTATGGCGACAAAGACGAGGACGATAGTTCGAATAATGTAATAGTGTACATAGTACATCATCTCAGAAATATATATATATATATATATATATATATATATATATATATATATATATATATATATGTGTGTGTGTGTGTGTGTGTGTGTGTGTGTGTGTGTGTGTGTGTGTGTGTGTGTGTAAGCAAATACATGGATATAGATCCGACAGTGTGAAGAAAAATATATTGAAAAAACAATCGTTGACATTTAAGATTAAAAGGGCATAATCGCATATTAGGATTTCTGTTTGATTTTTTCAGTATATTTTTCTTCATATATATATATATATATATATATATATATATATATATATATATATAAATTATTTATTGAAAATTATTACAAAAACGTGTTATTCATGTTGTTTCATCACTTCTGGTGTCTTATCAGGTGATGATGTTGAATGTAGAATAAAGGGTTTTTAGATTCAACACCATCACTTGATTAGACACCAGAAATGTTGAAACAAATTGGCTATTTCTTAGTGATTTTATAACATATTTATGTTATGATTTTCGAATAAATAATTATATTTGCTCTACTCTGTATTGAGCACTCTTTTAAGAATAGTGTTTGTTGGTTATTGGAATTTATTCCATATAAACCAATCTATACTTGATATATATATATATATATATATATATATATATATATATATATATATATATATATATATATATATATAAGTGTGTGTGTGTTTGTGAATCTGTGAGTCTGTAACGTGTATGTATTCTTTAAATAAATAGATGTTGAGCTGGTATCGGCTCCTTTTAGAGTAGTTAAAAATCCAACGTAAGGAGGAAGAGTGAAATGCGTTAAGTTTTCCGCGTAAATATTGTTTTCCTGCCTGTCTGTTTGCTATTCTTAATAATGAGTTTGCACTGAGCTGAATATAACTGCTAATATCGGCTTCTTCCATTCCGTTTGACCAGACGAAAATATTTTCAAAATGATTAAAAATCTAAATGAAATTTTCCTTTTTCTGTATAGCCTAATTCTCTTCACAAAATCTTTTGACGCGAGGATTCCGTTTCATTATGGGATTTTGAACGATTTTTTTAAAAACATTTTTAATGAGCTATTCTCTGTTTGAACAGGGCAGCATTTGTTCCTTGTCAACATATTTGTATTCTATTTACAACACAACAAGAGATTCTCATTTAATTAAACAATGTTGCCAATCATGTTCAATGTCAAATTCACAACGACTTTAATTTGACTCTTCAAATAGAGAATATCTACTGAAACGATTCAGTTAATCTAAATAGAAATAGCAGACGTTTAACGATGATTTGGGTCGACATTTTGCTACAAAAAATAAATTATTATGAGTAAAATTATTATGATTAAAATTTCTTAATATATTACACCTTTTATTTACACTTTCACGTCACGTAATTTGACTAGTGTTATTTGAACATATATTAATTTAACTAGTGTCATTTCAATATACATTAATTTAACTAGTCTTATTTCAACATATATTAAGTTAAATAGAGTTATTTCAACATATATTAATTTAAATGGTGTATGTCAACATATTAATTTAACTAGTTTTATTTGAACATATATTTAACTAGTGTTTACCGAATATCGTATAGTTGCTTAGGGGTTAAATTCACAATTATAACTGTAGCAGAATATATAAACTTGTTTTTTTACACACATGTAAATGACTGTCTATATTTCTGAGATGAGGTATTATGGACATTATTTACATTACATTACTCCGGTCTTCTTCGAGGACACATGGCACAGTGGAAAAGGCGTTGTTAGATCCAATGACAGAACCCAACATGTGTGAGTTCAATACCTGGTTAAGGCAGTGCAGAACTGTCAGGAGATAATTGATAACTGACATCTATTAAACATGGCACGTGGAACTAGAACAGTCTACCCCAGTGAGCGAAATAAAGGGTTCAGTTCGACATTCTAACCAACTGAAGAAGGTCGGAGCGTACAACGGCCGAAACGTTGTAATAAATATAGCGACAAAGATGAGGACAATAGTCCGAATAATGTAAATAATGTATGCAAATGACTATATATAAATGGTTTCTTTGTTTTCGCTACTTGGAAAAAGAACCAGATTGTTACACTGCCACTACGTACAAGGTTGATGTGTTAGAGACTGTTTAATTGACTGGTCTTTCTTTTCCTTGAGTTTAATGTAATGTTTGGTTTGCAGAACTAAAAAAATGCTACACATTTCTAGCACTAATCGAATTTAATTGTTTATTTGTTAGATGACGTTTCTTTGAAAGATTCTCATTATATTAACCTTCAACACGAACATTTTATAATTTAATTAGAAGTAATGTCAGATGTATAACGAATTAGATATGTATAATCTAAAGTCCTCAATCTAGGCCCAGAAGCAAACATTTGACATTTGTGGAACTAAACGACTATCATCATCATCATTCTCGGATTCTCCTGGCTCGATACTTCCAAACATCTCTGTCAGACATCGTTGTCGGCAGGTCCTCAAGATTGCATCCAGAGTCATGTACAATTTGGTCAATCTAGGTGTGATGAGGTTTTCTAATTGATCAATGGGTTTCATAGGAGGGCGTCTCTCACAGTTTCTGACTTACGTCCCCAGGGGTGACCAGCTAGCCGAAGCCTTCTCTCTCTTAGCGAAACTGAGATAGGAGGAAGGTGTCCATACATGCGTTTGTTCGATGTGTGTTTGATTCAGCTGGTGTCCAATGCAACTCGTAACAATCCTTGTGTATGTTCCGTCAAGTGATGCTGCTTGGTGTTTCGTCAGTGTCCATGTTGTCGAGCTGTAGAGCAAGACAGATTCTACTGTGGCCTTAAATAAGTACCTCTTTAGATTATCAGAAATGGAGGAGTTCAAGAATAACCCAGGCCATCTTGATGGCATTGATTTGTGTTATATCTCGTCTGAAAGTAGGCAATCTCAGGATTCATTCACTCCTGTCAAGTTATAAGAGTTTGAAGTTAACAAAATTACCATATGTTTTAATAATTTATTTTTAGAGGATCAGTTCTGGTAATTTACTTTTTCTGATTCATTTTGCAAAGATAGTCATTGAAAAGTTAAATGTTATAAAAACCATGATACTGAGTCTATTTTTTTGAATTTGCATAAAGAAAACTCACTGTACTTTCTTTGAGAGACAGCTGTTGTGAGTTTCCTATAGTTATTACTGTGAATCGATGACTAAACTGACTTGTTGGAAAGATTCTTGGTGGATAGTTCTTGTTTCTTTGAATCTACCATTATCCTACAATATCTTTTATCCAAGAGATGTGTAACAAGAAGAATGAATGATTTAAGACACGAATTATTTCATTTTTAACGTATTACATTAAGAACGATGATTAAAGTGAAGGCAGATATATCCCAGAAAATCATCACTATTATAAAACCTATTCTGCTCGTGAGTGCTGTTTAAATAATCAGAATATCGAAAATAAAGAAAGGAATATATAATAGAAGATATTGTTAGACAGACCAACTACATTAAAAAGCCTGGAAATCGTTTTGAAATCTATAAAAAAAACTAAGTATGAATATCTTGGTAACGATTTTATCCGTAAGCAAGTGAATTTTAAAATAGGTTGCTTAGTTAACTTCAAAACTTTGAAGGAATTAGAGAAAGAATTAAAGTAGCCCACATAGATACATAACAAGAATGAATGATTTAAGACATGAATTATTTCATTTTTAACGTATTACAGTAAGAATATAGCCCACAGGAAATAATGTTAAAGAAAGGGGTTGAATTTTATGGAAACTTGTTGTCACTACAGGTAAAAAATTCCGTTGAAAATCGACTTGCGTGAGTACAATAATTGCGATAACAACAACTAATGGCTATGTGGTTGTTATTGGCAATTACAGCGGGAAAATGTCCACAATGGACAAAGCATTATTTCCTCTTGTTCAATCATGACGTTTTGCATGTCATAAAAACGTAACAACGCAATATGCGTCGAAGGCATAAGAATATACAACATTATTTCTGGAGGAACTTCCTCTACAAGAATACAGTCAAATCCAGCCGATTAAGAACGGTCAGTGACTACATTGTCGCTTTGCGTACTTTTCTTTTTACCATAAGAGTTTTACTAAGAAGAGAAATATTAATAAAGCGCAATAAAGCCAGTAGATATGACGATGGTAAAAGATATGTACATCGCATTTGTGGCGGAAGTGAACTGAGTATGAAAGATATGGTTAAGTCCTTGGATTAAACATGGCTATCGTATTTAACTTGGCTGGAATTAAGAATGACAGGGTGCTTTGATGGAGTCTTTGGAAGAATGAAAGAAAGATTAAAGTAAAAAGTGAAAAAAATCAAGGAAAAATTCATAAAACTATAGAATTAAAATAAACTAGGAAGAAGAAGAAGAAGAAGAAGAAGAAGAAGAAGAAGAAGAAGAAGGAGAAGAAGAAGAAGAAGAAGAAGAAGAAGAAGAAGTGAAAATGCAAGGAAAACAGAAAACGCCGGGTAAAGATAAAAAGTGAAGATAAAACGTGCAAATAGATGAGAAAGAATGAAGAAGCTCAGAATAGAAAATATGAGAAAAAATAAAAGAAAAATTGAGAAAGCGAATAAAATAAGGAAAAGAAAAAAAATAATATAACAGACTAAAAAAAAAGTTAAAATCAGATAAAGACAAAAATGAATGAAGTAAAAACTAACGAAGTGAGGAAATAAACAAAAAAACATAACAAAAGAGGGACGAAAAAGAAAAATAAAGAAATAAAGATAAAGGCTGAATTACTATTTTTATATAGACAAAATTTATCTCCCATTATTATTAATTTGTTGACTAGGATCTTCTTAAATCTTAATTTCTCTCATATCTTTTATCGCAATTTCATGTAATGTGAATATTTCTGACGCTGTGTAGACAACACATATCGGAAGTAATAATTAAGGTCCCTATGAGTTTCAAACTTAACAACATATGTTTGAAGACAGTTGCTTTTTAAACGGACTAAGTTGCTATGTTTCTATCTATCTATCTATCTATCTATCTATCTATCTAACTCATCTCTATCTTTCTCTCTTCCTATATACATATATATGTGTGTGCGTGCGCGCGCATACGTACGTGCATTGCGAGTCGAGTTTTAAGAACTTATGTTTGAATACAGTTGCTTCTTTAACGGAATAAGCTGGCATGTTTCTCTCTCTCTCTCTCTCTCTCTCTCTCTCTCTCTATATATATATATATATATATATATATATATATAATCTCTCTTTCTCTCTCTCTCTCTATATATATATATATATATATATATATAAAATCTCTTTCTCGCTCTCTCTCTATATATATATATATATATATATATATATATATATAATTCTCTCTCTCTCTCTCTCTCTCTATATATATATATATATATATATATATATATATATATATATATATACGTGTGTGTGTGCGTGCATTCAGAGATAATAACTAAATGCATTCATTTATCCATTCTCATCGAAATCTCTCTCGCTCTCTCTCTGTCTCTATCTCGATCTCTCTCCCTCTCCGTCTCTCTGTTTATCTATTGCTTTGTCTCTATCTCTCTGTATGTCTATGTCTGTCTGTCTCTCTCTCTCTCTCTCTTACATATATATATATATATATATATATATATATATATATATATATATATATAAATAAACAATATATAAGTCACAAACTTATATCCATACAACTGAATATATATATATATATATATATATATATATATATATATATATATATATATATGAATTCAATATCCACTGTTAAAAAAAATTACAAAGTGATTGTCTGGGCAATACTCTGCCGGGTAACAATAGGTCATTCATATGGAATGTTCCGTATTGCTCATTAAATACGTGTTGCCCTTCTTCTGGTTAATAATATTTTTCAATACGAGTAACACGTGTTACTATCATAATGAAGTCTCTTACGCTGTATGGTTATTCGGCATGGCTTCAGTCACGTGAAATACTTTATACATCTGTGGTTTATACTGCAACGATGTTGAGCAGATCTTAATTACTATTTCTGGGAAAAGAGCATGTTATGTAGCGTGCCCAACAATGACAAACACGATGATTTTTTACTTCGTCTTAGCGCAGCTACGTACGTATTTTTTTAAGGGTTCAAAATGAAACACCCATTGGTACATTTTGGAATTCCAAGCACAAAATATCACTCATTAGATAAGAAGCTTTATCAGTTTCACTGCAATTTTCGGCTTCTTATTTATGTGAATTAGGTTTGTCAAAACTAAATAACACCGCAATTAAGAAGCAAGAAATTCTACGCACAGCTGAGGAAGTAAGGAGAGTCTGCTTTTCAAAAATTGAAGGAATCGCCTAAAAATATAGTCACAGGTTTCACACTAAATAAGCTGCACAAACAGTTGAATAGAGACATTCAAATGAAGTAAGTTAACACTTAGGCCCCAGGATTTTGAATCCGGATGCCAAGAAAAGTCCACTAATTAATACTTCTGGTTCTTCAATTGCAGAGCACGTTATAAATAGTACGAAATGTGTCTTTCATTTTTCATTTTTAACGTTTTTCGATTTTATGTATATTTTGATTTTGTATATCAGAGCCACTGGGCCTTCCCTCCTTAAAGAAAAGGAATGCTTACTGGGTCTGAATGTTATTGGACTCTAGCTTTCTTGAGATTCATATTTTTCCTATATTGGTTAACATTAATATCAATTAAATTTAGCCGTTTATTTTTTTCATATTCCAGAAATAAACGTGATAAAGCTAGGACGAAACCGGCTGTTTTTTTAGCTTGTAAAATATAAATTATGCTTATTCCTAGCTATCCTTAGATTTTGTAGTACAAAAAACTTATTTAAAGTAAGTTAATATTTCTGTGAGTTTATTTTGTTTTGCCATGATATTGATTATGTAGGAATCTCGTTGCTTGAAAATGTTGAGAAACACTGTTTTACCCCATCAATACTAATATACAGTAGCAGGGCTATAGTTCAGTGGAGATACAAAAACGAAAGCCTAATTTATATTAAGATATTATTTGAAGCCAGTTGCTTCATTCGCTATTCTTCGTTTGTTTCTACAGTGACAGGCAACTGAGAAAAGTCAACTAATCATTTTGATGAACAATAGCAGCGTTCAAAATTAAGAAATGAAACAACACCTGACACTGCTTTAATATCTGCACATTTCAACCAATTCTGGGTAAATATACTGAAGTGGTGTTCTCTTTCTTTCTCTATGGTTTGGAATTCCGAGACTTTCATTCCTCATACTAACTACGACTTAAGGAATCTAACGTAATACCTCAAACAAAACTGTGGAGGAGGGTCTCTGGTAGGTAGAACTGCAAGAAAATGATCGAAAAACATTTAGCTACATTCGAACACTTATATTCTGAGACAGTTTTAGCATGAAACAATGTCAGTACCATTTCAATGTTCGTGAGATATATTCTATTTAATTCCTTTTTCATAATTCAGTTTCTAATCATGTATTGCTAAGCAGCTTCTTTCTTCCTATTCCTCATTTCATTAATAACAGTTTTAAATTATTCTTTCTTTGTTTTTTTATTTTTATTTTATTCAATTAATTATTTTCCTTTTTTCTTTTCTCAATTCTCTTTTTCCTGTGTTATTTTCTCTTCACCTTTTCCTTCTCTAGTTTTCTTTTAATCCTTTCTTTCATATCATGAATTCCACATCATCTTTCTCTTTATCGTAAACCATTTGAAAATTTTACAATGTCGTACGGTGCAAGCTTTCAGCTCCACTTGCATTTTAAAGCGAAATGCATGTTTCAGTATAAAAATGTAATAAAATAAAAAGCGTTACTTGGGGATTTTCCTAGCGTTGTAGTATTAATAATAATGATAATATTTCTACTAATAATGTTAACACACGATGAAACATATTCATTACATTTTTATAGTACAAATAGCCACCTCAACGAAATAAAAAAATGCTCATGTACACATTAACACCTGTATCTATGAATGTCTATGTAAATGTCTAGCTGTATTATTCGAGGCAGAGAGGTTACAAAGTTCGCTTTTTCGAACATGTGGCCCTAATTCGAATCTCACTCGGGGAGTTGATTTTGAGGTGTTATTGTTTGTGGATCTATGCCAACATGTAGCAAATCCGTTGTCAAGTGTCTAAAAACCATGGCGCAAGTATGGACTAAAGGCTTGTGAGTGAAATAGATGGAAGAGAACGACTCAAAAGACGTGTTTAGGGCCTGTTTTGTGCTAGCACAAATTTACAAGCCATCTTGATCAAAGTTTTATAGGTGCTGTTCTTGTGAATACAGTTGATTACACCAGATCAGACGCTTCAACCAAAAAACAGTAACCTAGGCTTGCTCAAGATAGTCTTCGTATAAAACGAAAGTTGGACATTGTGGTGTTGAAAAAACACAAATGTGACCGAGCTGGACTTTGCTACAGTTATAGGGTAGCCATTCTAGCAGATATGCGTGTTCACAATGGACTAGTCTGCAATTATATTATCTGCACCATATCAATTTGACAGTTTTAATGAATCTCTCTCTAACTTTAATCCATATATATATATATATATATATATATATATATATATATATATATATATATATTTGACGATCAAAAGCTTGAAACCCGTGGTCACAAACTTATATCCATACAACTGAATATATATATATATATATATATATATATATATATATATATATATATATATATATATATATATATATTCCCAAGAGGATAGAATCCAGGTAGAACTCAATGTCCAGTACAGAGTAAGAATATAATATGTAGTGTTCGAGCCGTTTATATGTATAAAGAAAAACATGTCCATACAAACATATGTCCTAAATGATATTGTTGTTCATCAACACAGAAACCTATAAAAAAAAAGTCTTAAAAATATCCTCCACTTGCTTTTACACACGCAGACACCCGTCGGCTCATTCACAGGTGTACCTTTCAGATACATTGACAGGATATCGACTTGTTTCGTGTACCCCTTGAAACGTCGATGGAGTGTATATGCATTATTAATGCCTTCTGCATGAATCAATATTTTAGATGACCCCACAAATAAAGATCCAAACGAATGAGGTCGCAGAGATGTGCAAGCCATGGAACTTGTCCTCCCCTTCCTATTCATCTTTCATGGTAGGTGGCCAGCCAGTGCATCGTGAACAATTTGACTAAAATGTGCCGGTGCCCCATCATGCATCAACTACATTCATATTTGTATTAGCAGGGGGGACATCTTCCAATAGATGTGGAAATGTGTTCGAAATAATGTCCCTGTAAGCAGTTCCCGTAGTACGTGCTAGAAGACCATATAGACCTACCAGACAGTCAACTACAATTTCATCCCATTCAGTAATCGTAACCTGATGCTGGTGACTAACCTGGTGTTTTGCCATGGAAATTGTGACCCGTCCACAAAGGCTGGCTGTGTAAATTTGGTATTCCATCTCTTCCAAATGTTACCTCAACGTCGGCAAAATTTCTCCTGCGGTGAGTGATCAGAAGGCGAAAGACCCTGCATACATTCCAAATGATACGGATACAGGAGCTGCAATTAAAGTAACCTCCATGCGGTTACACTGAGATGTACCACATCCTATGGCCACTTGATATTTGCTGATAACTGAATCGTCTCCGGCAGCCTTTAGAATGTTTTCTTCGTAATCGTACGTACGAGTGGGTCGGGGTTTTCTTCAATCATTTATGTGTAGTGCATCGGATCATGTCTCAGCAACGCAACTATAGACGGTTGGATGAATCGGCTGCTTCGCGTCCATTACCATTCGGGCGTACATATGTAAAAATCGTATCTGTCTTCTCACAATATGAATATCATGCCATTATTAAACGGAACACTTATCAGTTAAATCTCTACTACACACGTTAAAGAGTAAAGACAGAATAGTCACAAATGTATACGAATGATATATAACGTAGTTTACAAGTTTCATAGCAACAGCACCATCTATCATAAACTTACCTTAAACTTAATGACTAAAAAGGAAGGATTGGTTGACATGTTTATATGGAATTTTCTCCTTGTTTTGGTGGGAGAAACTTGCCACAATGATTGTAAAAGTATTTTAACACTTTATATATATATATATATATATATATATATATATATATATATATATATATATATAAATTATAAATTAATTGATTTAAAATGTTTTTTTTCTGTTACACAGTTCTAACCATGTTTCAAAAATGGAAGCTAAAATCAATTAATTTAAATCAATTAATTTATAATATTAATCCTCTGTAAATTTACATTGAGCACTATTTTGTAAAAAATAAAAATATCTATAAGAAGACCGGATTATATATCTTAATGTTCTTTATACCAGAAGAAATTGTAAAATTTGTGCATTTTCGTATGACTCTGCGTAAATGCTGACAAATTTAACAAACCCATTCATATTTACACACTTCTTCCCCATATTGAAACACACACACAGGAATATATATATATATATATATATATATATATATATATATATATATATATATATATATATATATATAGCCGTTTAGGTGAAACTTAGGTAGGTTTGCCTGGCTCTTAGGATTATTTTAGGTTATCTCTGTACTTAGTATATTGCGCACTTTACGTAGTTGTTTTTTACTCATTTTATAGGTTTTGATTTTTTTCTTTGGACTTGGAGCTTAAACACTTGACGATTGTTTTCGCCTTGTTTAATGTCCTTGGTTCTTTCTTTTTTTATGCATCTGTGTGTGCGTTTCTGTATGTGTGTCCGCCCTATTGTGTATTTGGCTAGCAAAATTAATGTGACTGACAAGAAAAAATAAGAAATATGAGATTTGTATTAGTTTTTTTTTTCTAATGACCTTACAGTTTGAGCTTTCGAAGTAACACGGGAATGGAGAAATCGTGTGTAATGATTATTCTGCCAAGTGATTTCATCCAATACCTTTGTCGTTTTCAAGGGGTTCGTTGTAAATGTTTTCCTATTGTTCGTGTTAAAAGACGTATTACCTAGAATTATAAGCAATGTTAGGCTATTTTTAATTATATATATATATATATATATATATATATATATATATATATATAAAAGAGATAGATAGAATCGTTGTATATTTGTTTAGATGAGTGTGTGTATGTCTATGTATGGATGTGTGTAAGGTTTTATGTAAATGTGTTTGTGTGCACATATGTATGTCTATGTGTATATGTATGCATGAGTGTATGTGCATATATATATATATATATATATATATATATGTATATATATATATGTGTGTGTGTGTGTGTGTGAGTGCACATATATGTATATATGTACAGTATGTGTATGTCTATGTGTATATGTATGCATGAGTGTATGTGCATATATATATATATATATATATATATATATATATATATATATATATATATATATGTGTGTTGTGTGTGTGTGTGAGTGCACATATATGTATATATGTACGAGTACATATAGACATGTTACTTTGTATGTGTGTATTTCCGTATGTGTCTTGGGGTTTATAAATAGTAGATCCTTACTAGATTAAATATTCTTTATTTTTTATATGTTTATGTGAAATTTGTAACCTGTAGGTGATATTACTTCCTTTGTCAGATTTTCTTCATTACACATCAATTAATTAATAAATGCCCTTCGTTTTTAGTTTGCTCCTCACCCTACATTTTTTTCTCAACTTCTGGATTTTAGGTTAAGATAATATCGTTTTTTATTGAGGGTAGTGTCACCTGAAATACATCCACACGATTCTGGTATCTGTTTTTTAATTTTCATTTTAGTTCAGCGAATCGTCAAATAATTCATATTTATCTGTAATTCCCTCTTTTAAACTGTTATTTAACTCCTCTCTTTAAAACTTCTCTCTGTTAAATTTTCATCCTCCACTTCACCTTTAGGCCTTCTTTTTCTTCTTTCTTCTCTTACACCTCTCTCTAGAGCTTTCATACATTTCCCTCTCACACATGTTTCCCACTCCCACATATAAACTCTCAATAAAATTTTGTTTTTTATACCCGGAGTTATATTTACCGATTTCTTTTCGAATAGGATCGTGATTACGATTCCAATGTAATAAATTATAACCATGGAATATTAGTGTTTTAGCCTTTTATATTATATTCTTACTCTGGGCGTTGAGTTCTACCTGGATTCTATCCTCTTAGGAATTGTCTCTCCCGATTTTCCCGTCAACAACACATGAGATTTGATTATAGTTGTGAAGGTTTCGTGCAGGAACATCCACACTTTTTTGAATGGCCGAATACAGAGTCTCTAAACGACCCTCAGCAGGTTTTGGACTCAGAGTTGTCCTTCTCCTAGACCAGTTGCCATCCAAGGCTATAGAACCCAGTCTGTCCTGCTATTTACCCATAGCTGGAGGGAGAAGAAGAGGGTTCACACTTTTCCCAAGGGTATTAGCACGAAAGTTAATGTAATAGACTCGACTAGAATTCGAACTGTTTGCTCTCCGATTCCTTAATCTAATATGCCTCAATCCAATCCATATATATATATATATATATATATATATATATATATATATATATATATATATATATATATATATATATTTAAATTATTATTTAAAAAATTATAACATACATATGTTAAAATCACTACAAAAATAGCCCTTTTTTATATAAAGGGCCGTGGAGCTGTTCCCAGTCTCGTCACCTTTTGTGTGTATATATATATCTAAATATGTCTGGGTGCTTATGTATTATAATCTGAGTGTGTTTGGGTTGTTTTACGCGTGAGGTTAGGACCCCATTCACATACTTGGGATTAAAGTGTATACATGTTATCAGAGGACCGGATGACATGTCAGTGGCTATTCTAATGTAATTTCAATGAAGAAATAAATTGAATAACATATGTATTTCTTCTTTTTTCCTCAGTAATTTTATAATTTTAAACTTAATAGTGATTAAATTTGGATTTTAAAATTAGTAATTTCTACGTTTAATTTTAATATAAAATTTCATCATATAATTTAATAATTATTGGTTAGAATAAATTCTTTTTTTAATATTACCCCTATTTTGATCTGAATAGCTATTATAACATGACTTCGTTATCAAGTTTTTGAATTTTCCTATACTTGTATTTTGATTGGTCATTCAAGCTTTTGTAACAACGTTGTCCCCTTGCGAAGGATCGTTAATTAATTTGAAACTTTTAAAACCATTTATTTTACATTCAACATCATC
This sequence comes from Acanthosepion pharaonis, assembly GCA_903632075.3. NCBI lineage: Eukaryota > Metazoa > Mollusca > Cephalopoda > Sepiida > Sepiidae > Acanthosepion > Acanthosepion pharaonis. Next base: position 458,525 of record CAHIKZ030000156.1, read on the forward strand.
ACTTGATAAGACACCAGAGGTGTTGAAACAAAATGGCTATGTTTGTAGTGATTTCATAACATATTTATGTTATAATTTTTTAAAAATAAATAATTATATTGGTTATATATATATATATATATATATATATATATATGTGTGTGTGTGTGTGTGTGTGTGTGTGTGTGTATGTGTGTGTATGTGTGTAGGAAATAAAGTTATTAAAAAGTTAAAATAAAACTATATCTTTGTCTCCTAAAGTTGAAAAAAGAACAGATTAACAATCGCATTTTTCATTGCTTCTATTGCTGTAGGTTGTTTTTCTACATTGTTTTTGAAATTTCTGCATCACATTATCCCATGTATGCATACGTATGGAGATTTCTGTCAATATATGTGTGTATCTCACTCTATTATGTAATTTTCAAAAAAAGAAAAAGCCAACTCTTAACAATATTAACTATGAACAAAGCCATAATGTGCTAACCGTATTCGGAAATTAAAAACATCACTACCACACACTGAACATACACAGAATGCTCACACTCTACTAAGATGATAATCGAATCATCCTTGATAATGGCTAAAGGTATAACCAAAAGCGCTCGGAAATACAAAACATTCGGACAGTTCTTACACACCCTTTGTTCAGAAAAGAAAGCTCTTGTCAGAACACAAGAAAAATTAAATAAAAAGCTCAACCGTAGTACCTTGTCTGTCTTTTTTAATGAAACATGCATAAAGGAAGGATTGCTGCCTAAATATACAACTATATATATATATATATATATATATATATATATATATATGTGTGTGTGTGTGTGTGTGTGTGTGTGTGTGAAAACGTGTGAACTTTCATTTCATCTTTCGTTTGATTTTTTGGAAGTGTTAAAAGGGCTCTGGTGAAATAAATTATTATAATGGAACCTTAAAGTTGTCTGTTTTTCTTTAAATTATTAGCTCTGGATTTACATTGAGCTCTCAGGATTTCATCCTCCTTGGGACTACCCATATCAATTACCAAGTTTTTCATAACGGATATATATATATATATATATATATATATATACAAGTGAACATTGAAGTCAACATTCAGAGGCGACAGGCTGTTTCATGCCGATTACGTCCAGCATGAAACAGCCTCTCGCCTCTGAGTGTTGAATTCAATATTCAATTTTATATTTATATTTACATATGCCCTATCACTGATATTGAGCACTTTATCCCATAAATATAGCACACCTTAAAACTATATATATATATATATATATATATATATATATTCTTTAATCCGAAATATTGGTGCGAGTATATGTTTGTCTTCAAAATTATGTCTCAAGTTATGCAAGCATCATAATTTTTTCACCATGATATTTTGTTTATTCTCATGTAAAATATTACTAAAAATCGCATTCTTTTTTCACAGATGATCTGCTGGTGATCTATAGGCGATCGCCATGAGATTTCGGAGATCCGAGTTTCAATTCCAGTCGATTTCTTTAAATAACCTTGGGAAAGGTATAAATTCATAACTTTCCCACATTATAGATTAAATAATACAACATGAAGCGTGAGGATTTTTTATGATTCCAAAATCTTATATATCATTATTTATTTGGCAAAGAAAAAATTATATTTTGAATAATACATAAATTGTTAATAAACCGTAATAAGCAAATCTCTCGAGAGAATTCTTACAAAATTCACATGTACTTATTTGATATGAGGAAAGGATTATAAGAATTTATTCATATATAACAAAGTAAAAATTTACCCGCGATAATTTTAAATAAAGATATACGTATTTGAAAAATATAATATGTTATCCCTAAATTCTAATAAAGGAGAAAAAGCAAAGCCATCATGAAAATAATAAAGGGAAAAGAATAAATAGATTATCTTTATTTATCAAATTAGTTGTAGCACGTTTCAGTGCCTTGTATGTCGACCGTGATATGCAGAACGTAATCAACAAATCCTTCATTATAAAGAGGAAAGCGAGATATTGTCTTATAAAAGGATTTCCTCCATCAAATATATTTCATGAAATTATTCTTCATAGTGAACATGTGGTTATGAAAGTGCTAAAACCTGGAAGTCTCCACCTCTAATTTCCTTCCTGGATCTTATTCATAGACACTTAGTCGATAAAGTATCCCTACTAAGCGCAATAAAAAAAAAACGCTCAATCCAAACTATCTACACTGTGCTGTTTATAGCCGGGAGAATGAACCTCTTTACCGGTGAAAAGATATCTAATTCGATTTTCAGCTACAGGTAGTGACAGGCTGACGTTAATATATTGGTCCCAAGAAAGCTGTACAAACAAGCATTGGGATGCAACCGACTCGATCCACGGCTAAACAGTAACTACCCTTTTAGGAATATCACGACGTTCACTCGTTGTACGACGAAGTTTGTAGTACCACGGACATGCAGCCGCATATCCGGCCGCGAGAATGATATATTGTTAAAACGTCTTATCTATCTATCTATCTATCTATCTATCTATCTATCTATCTATCCCGTACCTTTCATATGTATCTATGTACCTCATAACGCTCATATCTTTCTATCCAGGACATTTGATTATCTTATATATTGGTCCCAAGAAAGCTACAAAAACGAACGTGAGGTTGCAACCAACTCGATCCACGGCCGAATAAAAGTAATTTTTTCGCTATCACGATGTGCAATCGCTGTGCGAATAAGGTACGAATACAGCTAGATTACCGCGCACAGCCATAATACATTTTGATTACGTTATATCTATCTATCTACCTATCTATCTATCTATCTATCTATCTATCTATCTATCTATCTATCCTTGAACGTTCATAGTTATCTATGCATGCCATATCTATGATATGTTTTTATCTCGGACGTTTGGTTTTGTATGTATGTATGTATATATGTATGTATGTATGAAACCCAGGTTTGAATCTCACCACAGGTGGTTTGTCAGGAAGTAGACTTCCTGATGTTATCGGCCTGGAGACGGACCTTGTGAGTGAAATTGTGTCGACGGAATACTTTGGGGCCATCAATAGCTGTGCTAGCACGAAGCCACAAGTCATCGTGACTGAGCGTGCTGGCTTTTTTCATATTCTTGATCACGCCGGCTCACACGCTCTCTCTCTCTCTCTCTCTCTCTCTCTCTCTCTCTCTCTCAAAAGAATATAACTAATGTCTGCTCAGCATAGTCGCAGTATAAACCACAGGTTGGCTCTGTGGGTGTTGAGCAAGCGTCTGCAATAGAGATTAGCTAGCCACCCTAGTAGACTGGTATCCTCGAACACGAGTGGCCAGCTATAATGTATGTATGTATCTATCTATTAAAATTGTGTAAGGAGAACATAACATAAAATGGCGGTCTATGTTACCAAACACCACTGTTCTTCTAAGGGCCTGCTGTCCAAGATTAGAAAACTTACTGATTAAAACCTAGATGATATGGGCTGGATATGTGGTACGTATGGATGAAAGCAGGTTGCCGAAGCATTTTACGGCGAGCTTGCAAATGGTAAGCGGCGTCAGCATAAGCCAGAAAAGAGATTTAAGGACTCTGTGAGGAATAACTTGAAAGAGATTAGGGTAGGTGTAGTTGACTGGGAAAAACTTGCCAGTGATCACAATAAGTGGCGCAGGGCTGTTGTAGAAGCATGTAAGTCAGCAGAGAAAAAGAATTTAGCACATGCAGCACTGAAAAGGGATTTGAGGAACGGTATTACCAGGAGCTTGGATGACTGCACTGCAAGCTGGAAATGCGAGACATGTGGTCGTATCCTACCGTTAAAAGTTGTGTATGTTAATCATCTGAAATCATTTGAGAGACGACCTCATTCTGTTTTGCCTCCCGACTCAGTGTGGTCTGTAGGGAAGTATGTGAATCGACATTTGTATTGAAGAGGCACTTAGGGATGCACAAGGATGACCTACCACAGCAACATCCACTTAACCTTGTGATGACTCTAAAGCACCTCTGTCATCTATGGTATAGGACTTGCAAATCTGCTCTTTGGTTTGAAGATCCACCTTTGAAGTCATTCGAGAGAAAATAATGATCTAGAGAGGTAGGTGTTGATGGGCAAGACATCTGTGAAGATGAGGCAATCAACATGTATCTATCTACGAGGGTAATGCAAAAAGGAATTTTGAAATAAAGTTGTATGAAAATGGTCTTTAATTTTTGATTTACCCTCGTTTCGATCTACGCCCTAGAATGTGTATCGATTATATGAGCCGTCCAGTGAAGAACGAACCCACTGCAGCCGTAGTGATCTACTGTCAGTCCGAAATGTTACGTATTAAAATTATCTTACCTTTGTATAGTGTCATATTAGTAGAGAACAGCGTGAGGTCTGAAATTACTAGAATTAACTATTTAACAAAAGCGATACAAGTATAAAAAGATTAGCCAAGACTGAGTATTAAAATGCGGACATAATTTTCCTTACGTTCCCGTCAATCAGTTATATGCCATACGTGATACACGCTTAGGCGATCATGTATCTTTCGATACATGACTGACGAGGCAGATTTTTTTTCTTGCAGTAGGTAGCCATTTCTTTCTGCAATAGACTAGTTTCTATCCAAAGCTATAGAACTCAGTCTATTCCGTTATTTACCCATAGCTGGGGGGAGAAGAAAATGATTCATAACTTTCCCAAGGGTATTAGCACGTAAGTGAATGTAATGGATTTGGCTGGAATTCGAACACGGCTCTCCGATTCCTCAATCCCAGACGTTATCCATTACTCCACCCTGGAATTGATTTACGCAAAGTATGCACGGATTTGTGTCTATATCTGTAGAGAAATACATATACACATGGGTCGTAGTTTCGACTCTAACATGCAAAAATAGAAATTCAAAATTAAAGAAATGGTTTGCATAAAACAATACATGTTTTTCTGTTCACACCTCTATCACAATGAATCGCGTACAAACATATATAAATAATTTTCTTGTTATTTGAGAATCGTTTTTTTTTTTAGTTTTATTCATAATGCTGGAATCTTTGTTTCATATTCAATACGTTGATATTGCCTTGAAAATTCCTACGTTATTGAAATAGATTAATGTATTCCTCGTTTGGTTAATGTGGTCTTCTCTCTCTTTTCCTTGAGATATATATGTATTTTCTACCTCATCCATCCACTCGGGAACACACAATATACTCCTTTAGCATCCATGAGCATACACATACGCATCAGGAAACCTGTTTTTCTCGGTCAGTTTTCAATTACTGATTTTCAATTATGTTCGATAATAATTAATGTTCTACATAGATGTAAGGAAATTTTTATTTTAGAGTTTTCAGAAAATTTGAAGTTGCTATGAAGAAATAATATTTTCAAAGGGAGAAAAGCTTCGTGCAGCATCCAAACAAATGCCAACTGTTTAATTGTTGAATACTCAAAATATATCCAAAAGAAATTGCGCTGATAATGTTTAATATATTTTTATACTTCTTTTTTGGTAAAACCACTAATATGTGAACTTTAATTAAATTAATCGCCTATTATTGACGCTATATACACTGGTGGACTGGGTCCAAAAATATCGGTTGGCAAGTACAAATGGAGCCCACCTACAACTACAAGGCTCTAATTTAATTATCCTAAAGAAAAAATATGATAGTCATAAAATAAAAACCGGTGTTAATTATATCTTAGTAATTATAGTGTATATGTAGTGTACATATTAGTAATAGTAAAAAGAAATGTAAATAGAAGATGTTATAAATTAAATATTAATTTATCTTTTAAGTAATTGTTTGATATTTTTAAATAGTATCTGCACAATTTACACATAGTTCAACAGAACATTGAACAATATTAAGAGCTACGCTTTGCATTCACTAGACTATTGTACGATTCTGGGTATAATTGATTCTGCGTTCAATTCAACTGACAATTCCTTTTCACTGGATAACAACATATATGATTGCAAATTTTCCTAAGACAGCAAATTTTCTTAACATTTTCTTCCTGGTCTTTAGCTTTGACAATGGTCTCTATTACACTTGAACAACTGATGGTGTGCATATGACTTTCTAAAGTTCTATTATTACTGAAAGAATTGTCTGTATTTTTTGCATTTGATTTCTTATAGGTGCGGCAATCAGGAGTACACTTACCATCGGGCAAGTTGACAGCCTTGTCAGTCCGCCACTGGCTATATATAATTGAAATTATAAGAATATAATATAAAAGGCTCAAACACTAATATTCCATGGATCCTTTTATATTATATTCTTACTCTGTCCTGGTCATTGAGTTCTACCTGGATATTGAGCACTAATATAATCTATGATAAAGCAAGTATGGCAAATCGTCTCGGTCAATGATTCAAGTTATTTTAAAAAGTCATTAAACCAATAATATATGTCTGCTACGGAGATTAAATTTGTTTTTTAGCTTAGAACCAAACTGAAATTGGTAATCTCAAACTTACAATTCCGTCCTCAAATTTACCTATGCATTTAACCAAAACATAAATTCCTATTCTTGGATGTTCTTGTGTAGTTCAGTAGGAATACATTCACTACTTCATTATATAAAAACCTACAAGAAAAACACTTGCCATCATAATTTTAGTAGCCAGTGTCTTCTCAAATATAAAAGAGTTGTTATTAAAAATTTTCTTATGAGAGCGCTTGAGAATTCATCCTCTCGTCTGCTTTCCCCTAAAGAAATTAATAACATGAAACAAACGCTTGTTAATAACGCTCTTCCAAACCATCTTTTGGATTCCTATATTAGATATACACAAAAACAATAACATTAATATTTTATGCAAAAATGAAACTCATAGTAACTATAAGCAAGACGACTTTTCAATAAAAATAAAAAAATACACTTGACAAAACCAAGAAAATTTAATTAATTGTTTATTATAAAATTTAAAACTGCTAACATTGTCAAAAATAATAATTCGCCTGCCAGATCCAAATTAAACAGATCCAATATTATTTACAAATTTCCATGTCCCTGAAGGAGTTGTGTTCCTGACCAATTCAAATTTCTAAATAATTATATTTGATATTCTACATGTTTAACAAGAAGTCTAACGTTAGATCTCTTTGATCATTGGTCTCATTTAAATACACATGGATACATACCAAAATCTCTTTGTAACATAGTCGTTGATAATAAAAAAATATAATAGCATCATTCACATGTAAAAATGCTAAAAATAATGGAAGCCTTATTAATAATAGATAAAAAGCCAACACTCATTGATATCAACTATGAACACGGCCACAATATGCTGATCGTTTTTGGAATATAAAACATTCCTATAACTCTATATACAGACGTAAACAATCCATATATCAATTTAAATGCAAAATAAAATACATCTTTGGTAATAGCTTAAATTATAGCCGAACGCGCTGGATATATAAAATATTTGGACAATATTTATATAATCTATATCCTGCAAAGAAAAAAAATATACGAACACATGAAAAATTATATAAAGAAAAACTTAACCGCAGACCTTGTCAATGGTTTTTAACGAAATTTGCATAAAAGAGGGATGGCTGACCAAATACATAATTTTATATATATATATATATATATATATATATATATATATATATATATATATATATATATATATATATATGTGTGTGTGTGTGTGTGTGTGTGTGTGTGTGTGTGTGTGTGTGTGTTTTTGATGACTGCGATACGATTTCTTCTAATTTAAGGGCGGATATATGAGCAAAGGTCATAACTTTTTCTTTTGCGGAGATGTGTCTGCACTTGTTATAGAAATGCCGCATAATGTGTAATAAATGACTTCTCCCGGTGGGTGGCGTCTTTGATAACTTATTGAAGCCAATTCTACTTAAACACAAATGCATTCATTACACGCTAGATTAATTTTTAGCGACATTTTTAGAGAAATTAATACCATGAACCTTACCAGTTTTACTGGAAAAACCTAGCTCTAAACCGTTCAATCTGGAAGAAAGCAGTGTATTCTGGTAAGAAATTCTTCCCACAAATCCATGTTGCTCATGGGACATTTACACGTACATAATCCGTTTCTGAGACTCATTCGTTAATCAAATTCTTAATTAAGTGAGTAATTGATATACGTATAAAGCCTCAACTAAATATCTCCGTATTATCATATATATTTATATAAAATAAATTAAATAGAAAATACATAATATACGTAAAAAAAAACAAATTAATAAGTTAGAAGAGAAAAAAATCGTGGAATTTCATTTTGCTTTAAGGACATTAAACTTTGCATTTTACATGAATTAACGATACACTTACGCAAATTCTATTATTGAATTATTACTGACATTATAGGAACGTTTAAGTGACACAAGTTCCAAGAATAACCTAAGGTGCTGGAGTATTTCTTTTAATCAAAACATCATTTTTAGACTGGCTGCCATCCATGGCTCGAAAGCTCTGTAGGAGAAATGGATTCATAGATTTCCCAAGGTCATTTGTATGAAAGGGAACATAACGATGACGGCTCGTTGATTTCTCTTTCTAGGTCGCTCTCCATTGTACTAGCCTTACACTTCACATACATTTAATCATCAGTTTCCCGTTCCCATTTGTTGCTTCTTAATTTCCAAGGTACGTTTCTAGAACGGAATATGAAAAATATAATTTTTATTATTATACATGAAAATTCGCAATCCAACATGACAACATATGACATGTAATGGGCAAAATATGGAGATACAGTCATCGATTAGGTTGTTCATGGAAGCGCGTATCTGATCTACTCGTTCGTCGAATTTAATTTACTTCAAGATAAAATATTCATTATTCAATTTGTTCGTCTACCAAGCCGTTCATCGTATATCAGTAAACTATTCTACACGCACACACAGACACACACACACGCACACACACGCACACACACACACACACATATATATATGTGTGTGTGTGTTTATTAAAACATATATTATTAAATATAACAGACAGCGAGTGTCTATTATGTTTGATCATGAGCCGTTCTAAGCTTCGTATAGAGGCTTTAGTATCGGGTGAAAATAAAGACAAAAACTGTTCAACATTTCGATATTTTTTATTATGCTGTTCCTCGATCTAAGCGTATATGATATATAATAAAAGCATAGTTTCCGGCACTTTTCACACACACACACACACACACACACACACACACACACATATATATATATATATATATATATATATATATATGTGGTATGTAAATATTTAACAGAATTTTTTAGAAAAATTAAAGAAAATGTAGAAAAAAGATATCCGCTTGAAACGAACTAAAGTGATGTTTAAATTGATGTAACTTCATTTTGTACGCTGAAATTATAACATTTTAAATTTATGTATTTATTTTATAATATGTTTGGCTAGATAATCTAGCCAATTCCATTTAATTTCTCTTTCTTTTTGCTTGTGTTTTTATTTATTTTTTTATTAAGTATCCCATATTGAGTTAATATATGTTCCGCCAAGATACGTAAAAGTTTGGAAAAACCTTAAGGCAACTTTCCTATGGATGGACTAGCCACTTTCTATTCACTTTCTATACACTTTCGTCAGAGAAAATGGCTTTTAGTTTTAATTAAAATCGCATATTTAAATCAAAATTGCGGTCAGACTAATGACAGTGAAAAGCTAATGCATTTAACGTTCTCTAAAAGGTCTAAATTAATGTTTATAAACACACACCTTTGACGACTTTTCTCGATCGATCATTTCTACTTACGATAGATATCTTCAGCAAGGACTTTGCTAACCAAGAGCTTCTTCTCTTGTTGAATGGTTAGCAGCAGTACGTTAGGTCAAATGACGATTCCCATTATGGTTCCAGGTTCAATTCCAGCCAGAGAGCGCATATTCTCTACGAAAATTATCGAATATTCAAGCCTATAAATTTAACAAATTATGTCTATAAAAAATGTATAAACAAATATATATATATAATGAAACGGACAAAGTCCCACAATTATTTTAAGACATTTTTATGGTTATACATTCTTTTTATAGATAATAACATTTACCGCCCTGAATGTCCGAGTAATTTTTCATAGAAAATACTCGTCCTCCGGCAGGAATCGAACCTGTATCCTATACGGAATCGTCATATAGCCTGACGTGCCTTTAACCGTTTTGGCCATAGAGGAGCGTTCCGTTAGCAAGTTTGATTTTACTGTCTTTAAACTACAGTCTTCCATGATTCTCTCACGTATCTACTTATGGTGTATCCAAATGTAAAGAAATTACGTCACACATTATGAAGTGGACAAAGTCTGACATTTAATTTAAGACATTTTTACAGATACAAATATTTAAGCAAATTCTCTGTTTATAATAAACAGTATTAATAACATTTACCGGCCTAAATATATATATATTCCTGAAAGATTTATGGACGGTGTTCGTACAGGGACAAGGAAGCAATTATATTAGATCAATAGGTTAGAAAACACACAATTACAATTAACAGTTAACCACACGGAAGTGACCGCACACATACAAGCATATAAATGTAGGCGTGTATTTAAAAATTAAAAAAATATAAAATCATACACATTGCTACTGTAATTATTCAGAAGTAATCCTTAAAAGTTTAGATACCATTTAAATCGGATCATTAACCTTTTAAATAATTACAATTGGATGTTGCCGCCAATGCCAATATCAGCGAACCTCTTCTTTCTGTAGGCGTTACCTGATCAAATTTTCATTAAAATTTCCATAATTAATTATATTCATGAAACTGTATTGATGGATTATTCTGCATCTTTCTTCACGTGTGATTTCAGGAATTGTTTACATAGTGTCTAGAATTTTAATCTGATTGGTCATCCTGAATGATTATCATCTTGAACCTATATTCCATTGGCCTTATATCACGAAGATCTTTCATTGACGTCAAAGATGCGCGTAAATCGTAACAAAGCATTCCAAGTGCATTCGTAACAAATTTGCCGTATTTCAAGCATAGTATAATACAGAAAAATTAGTCAAACTGCTCGGCCATCTTAAAATTGCAGATATGCACCAACACAAATCTACAAATCTTCGAGTAATAAAAAAAAATGAGTGCTATATAGGTTGAGTACCAAACTTTTTAAGTGGGGGTCATTTATCAGTTGAACGCTACACTAGCAAACTTCCGGATTTCATTATCATTTCCAGATCTATGTGTTTCTACATCAATCTGTCTCTTCTCTTGAGGCTTGATCACCGCTTTGACGGTCGTAGAGAAATATGACGTAATGCCCAGTCACCGAATGAACAGTGGTAGAGAAAAATGATTTAATACCCAGCCGCCAGCTTAACGGTAAGTAAACACTTGTAACTATATCTATGTCTACCGTGAAATATTCCACACCATTTATTTCCGAATTTTGAATCAGGGGCTCAGTCAGAAGGGTTAGAATTGCTCAGGAACTCGCGCCTCAAAGAGTTAAACGAATATGCTGATTCCAAATTTGTAAATTTGATAGGACGTGCTTGTAGTG
>CAHIKZ030000156.1:475000-595000 GCA_903632075.3 Acanthosepion pharaonis
TATATATATATATATATATAAACAATAAAATACAAAATCACTTCAAAGGAAGAATAGCCTATTTTATATTACAGGATATACATGGATTATATATCAATGGATTTACTATATATATTTGTCTTATTTACTATATATATATATATATATATATATATATATATATATATATATATATATATATATATATATGGTTGACGATCGCAGAAAGCGTGAAACCAAGGGTCAAAAACTCTCATCAATCCAACTAAATATGATATTGAGCGCTTTCCAATAAGTACTGCGTATATATATATGCAATATATATATATATATATATATATATATATATATATATATATATATATATATATATAAATTTTATATAATATATATATATATATATATATATATATATATATATATATATATATATATTTTAAGTCCGCTCGTAGCCTATTGTATATTTGAACGTCGACGTCGACCTATGCTATTGATAAATTTTCGTCTAAATTACGCAAAAAGGAATATAACATTGACATCTCATTTTAACAGATATATTTGCATAAAATATCTCCGGATACTTAATGCTATAAAATCGCCATTGGTTTGACTCACAGTGACTTCGGAACACTTCTGGACGGTTACCTTGGTAAACTCCCTGATATGAGATGTAAGCTACAGTATCAATATTTTATAGGAGTTTATATTGACTTTAATGTGTTTCTCAGTAAACCTGACCAATTTTAAATGTTCACTAAGTTATATTGATACAATCTCCTGCAACTCTTCTGGACGGTCTCCTCGTTTAATTCGGTAAATGCTGCTACAATCCTTGGCTTCAGTACGTCTTTAGTTTTACAAAGAACTTTGAAAACATGTCTCTCCACAACTTCCTTTTTTGTTGCTCCATATGGCTTTTAACCCATTACTCTCTTTAGTTGACCTTAACTGCGCTACACATATATTAATCAAGAGGGTTGCAGTCTGGGGAGTTAGAAGCTAGGGGTGATGTGGTACGGTAGGTAGGGGTGATGTGGTGGCAGAAATTGTCTGACAGACATGACTGGGTTCTTTTGTTCGGGTGGCATGTTGAAGAGTCCTATTGCCAGACATAAGGTCTTCCAGAAGCCACTCTTTTCATCCAGAACAGAACTACCTTATCATGGCACTTGATGTAGAACTCCGTGTTGAATCTGAGGCCCTCACCAAAAATGTCGCTACTTCTTTTCTTATCAGAACAATCGTAGTCATTATTTTCGAGCTGCCGTACCTTCGTAATCACTACTAGACTCATCCAACACTTCCTCTGCACTTTTCTCAGATTGACATCCAAATACTCTGACATGTCCGTAGTGGATCTTTTGGCGAAAATGCCAAGCAGTACTAGATGGCGTTTCGAAATTACTGACTGAATGAATTGCGTCATGGTGTTCTTTTTCCCAAAGCGGATCCTACAGTACTCGGCAGTCGAAAAAAAATTTAGAAATCATCACGCTCACGCGAAATTAAAACTAAAAATGGCGAAAATTTACCCATCGTACCCTACTGATATTGAGCAATTTATCCCATAAATATAGCACACCTTACGACTATATTTCTTCATATATATATATATATATATATGAAGAAAAATATACGGAAAAAACAAACAAAAATCCTTATATGCAATTATGCTGTTTTAATGTTAATATAATGTCAACGTCGGACGTTTCGGTCTAATAAACCATCTTCAGGACATATTCATAAAATATAATTAACATTATCAATTCAACATGACAAAGACGATGGGCATAAGAAGAAGACTTATCCAAACAGATAACTGAAAGTTTTATAAGATCAGCGTTTTCACAGCGTGGCCCACGTGACGACAACGTGACCATGTTTAAAATTATATATTATGAATATGTCCTGAAGATGTCTTATTTTCATCCTCAATATTGCGTTTTAAATCATTTACTGTGTGGGATTTATTTAAAAACACCTTCTCTTTAAGGTAGCCCCACAGGAAGAAACCGGGACTTGTCAGGTCTGGTGATAGAGCTGGAAAGTTTATTTCGCAATCCCCTGAGATGAATCGATCTTGAAAAATGTTTTGCAGCATTTGAATAGTCTCTTTTGCAGTGGCTGCATCTTGTTGGAACCACATTTGCTCTTGTTTTTAATCACTTATTGAATGACATATTTTCCCGATGTCCGAAGATTAGGTTACTTGTCTGCACTCTCTTAACGTTCATATGGGGTAGCGCTCATTCCCACCCCAGTATCGTTAGTGTCATCAGCAAACTACTGACGTCTATCGTCAACAAAAGGTATCACGTCAACAGAACAACTGAGTGAAGAACATATTGGATTTCACTTCTCGATGTCCACTGGTAATCTTCTAAATGTCATTACACACAGAATGAGGCATTTTAAAAAATTAATGATGACACAAATCGCCTTATCTATTTCAAACGCCATTGACATGTGACATAGGTAGCTTCTACATAAACATTTCAGGTATAGAATCTCTGGAAGGATTTTCATAAAAGACAGATTCTTGAAAGTCGATGTTATTGGCACCAGACTTTGCAGACTGACTTTGCAGTTAAGACATGTTAGGACATACAACCAATTGAATGATTCGCTTTTCGTTCGTAACTCGTTGTTAAGATGGACGTTTCATTATGGGAAAGTCTCCCGACTGGATGCTTCCATGATGATTAAAATCTTAATTTCTCCGACTGTTATTTCAACCGTTATCTTTTCTACATAACCTTATAATCTTCAAAGGTGCTACCTCTGTTACAAAATTATATTCAACGCGATTGTATATCATTTCTTTTCTATAGCTTGTTCTCCGTCTGTCTATCTGTCTGTCTCTGTCTCTCATTCTGGTTGGCTGACTGTATGTCTTTCCCTCCCTCACACACACACACACACACACTCTCTCTCTCTCTCTCTCTCTCTCTCTCTCTCTCCTTTACTACTGAGAAATAAAAATTGAAAAATTATTTGATTAATCGAATATTATACAACTAAAACCTCTAGACGGGCGTAAAAAATTCTGAGTCAGCAATCAATATCTACTTTTTTTCTTCTTCTTCTTCTTCATCTTCTTCATCATCATCATAATCGTCATTATCTATTTCTACAATAAATTAATGTATTGTGTTCTATCCTCCTTCCTTCTCTCTGCTTCTTGTTTGTCGTTTCCTTTCACTTTCAGCGTCTTTTCCAAACAACTCCTGATCAATAGCATTTCTTCTTCTTCTTCTTCTTCTTCTTCTTCTTCTTCTTCTTCTTATTATTATTATTATTATTATTATTATTATTATTATTTTATTTCCTTTGATTTCTGATGAGTACTCATTTCTTTCCGGGTCCCGCCCAGTGACCTAAGTTTAGAAATGGCATCATGACGTTTTCCGCTGCACAAAAAAGAAAAGAAAAGAAAACTTTTACATAGACAAAGCCCTTCGCAAGGTGTGGGCTGTAATTTTTTGTATTTCTTTAAGACATGTGCTTCCAGGGATCCTTTCAATCAATCTACTGGAATCTTTTTCAATCAATCCGAGGGCTCCAACTACAACGGGGATTATTGATGTTACATGTGCCACATTCTTGAGATTTCGATTTCAAGGTCCTTGTATTTTGATAGCTTTGTGAAGATCTTCAAAGATACATTGCAGTCTGCAGGGACTGCCATATCTATAAGGAGGCACCTTTTTGTGTGCGATCTCTAATAACAATGTCTGGGTGGCTAGCTTTGATTGTTCTGTCAGTGTGTATTGTGTAGTCCCATAGAATTGTAACACGTCCTATCTCCGTAACCGGGTCTGGGTGGTGTTCATACCACTTCCTTTCAGTTTCCTTTACGTAGAAGTTGCAGATTTTCCAGTGCAGATATTGGCCCACTCTGTCATGCCGGGTTTTATATTCAGTGGGTGCCAATATCGTGCAATCTGATACAAGATGATGAATCGTTTCTGGATATTTATCACAGAATCTGCATTTTGGGCTAACACAATATTTTAGTACATATGCTTGATAAATCCTAGTTAGCAAGCACTGGTCCTGTGCAGCAAGGATAAAACCTTCAGTTTCAGTTTCAACCCTGCACTACGTAGCCACTGATGGGTACGGGTTTTATCTACGTCAGCTTATTTTGTACGGGCACAGTATTGGCCATGAAGCGGTTTATTTTCCAGTGCAGATATTGATCATTATTATTATTATTATTATTATTGAGCTATCTTGTTAAATATTTATGCTTTAGAATTTCAGATGTGTGACTTTAAACATATTTTCATTTTATTATCTGCCTATATTTCTGATAAATATGATGTAAATATAGTTTCATTTTATTGTTTTGTAGTCTGCTTTTCCGTAGAGTCGATCATT
This sequence comes from Acanthosepion pharaonis, assembly GCA_903632075.3. Lineage (NCBI taxonomy): Eukaryota > Metazoa > Mollusca > Cephalopoda > Sepiida > Sepiidae > Acanthosepion > Acanthosepion pharaonis. The sequence goes on from CAHIKZ030000156.1 coordinate 479,363, forward strand.
GTCCCTGCCGCAGTCGTAAAGATTTTCGGAATATACACGAGTTCTTTGAAAAAGACAGACAACAGACGACATCAGTATTGAATTGTTACAACTGAAGTTTACACACAGCATATTATCTATATATGCATTTTATTTTTGAATTGTTACACTTGTTGTATCTACTACATTTTACTGAACATCAAGCAAGAAAAACTGGGTTAATTATTTTAGCACGTTCCTCAGTATTCTAGCTGAATTTATTCGGGATGGTTTTAAATGTGCATTGAAAATTCTTCTAAACTTTTCCTCTGATAAAGTAGGTGCAGCTTTTTTTGTTCTTTTAATGTTCTCCCTCCTTAATAGAGACTTTTCTCCTATTATTTAGCATTCAGTAAACGCTTGTGTCTTAATGGCTTTATTGCCTTGCTTGGGATGAAATTATTAAAAAAATAAAAACTGTTCGTTTCATCTTCGTCTTCCTATGTCTGGAATATTTTTCTAGTCTATCATTTTCGTTCAAATGCTTTATTCTTAAAGAGACAACATTCGCTATCTGAGATCATTTTCTTTTGATTGCTTACTGCGTCTCCAACCTTGTCTTCTGGCTTCGATTTTGACATCAGCATAATTTTCAACCTTAAACGTTTTATCTACTCTATGAAGAAGTTCTGTCTGAGACGGCATTGTGTTATTGAGTTCGTTTGAAAAAACATATTTCAAGAGAATACTTTCACACTGTCAGTCAATACTTATAAGTTTAGTTTATTATTGAACATTGTTTGATGGAAAATTTGGTGAGGAATATTGTTTTGCTTTCGACACAGTGGGGAACTTCTGTGGTGTTTGGCAAAACACAACGTGTCTATTTCTTCTAAAAAACAGAATTATTTACTCGACTCTAACAATGAGTGCTCGAGGAATAATTAATTTTAAATGTATGAACTAATTTGCTTATTTATTATATGATTTACTGTTCCATCGGTCTGTGTCTTTGATACCATTTTTACTTGTCTGATGCTTTGGGGTAATAGCTGGAAAGTGTGTGATTATAAACGCTTCTCTAGTTTGCACTCTGGTAACTAATTCCCATGGTCGAATAAAAGACGCTTAAGAACTTTCAACTTGTACAATACTGTCGCTAATCGTTTAAATAACAACAATCTAGTTTACCATTCCAGAATTTTCTCCATAAATCCATTTCTGACATTATCTAATTCAATTTGATAAAAATATTATTTATTAGTTCTAAAGAGCAATCAGATTCCATTTCTCTTTGCAACTGACTTTCTCGTATCCATATTTATTATTGCACGTCTGTGTCGTTTAATAAATGCTTTTTAAATATTATATGGAAAATTTAAACCTAAAGTTCATTTCTAATTGTGCTCATTAATATTCTAATGTTTTTTTCTTTTATCATTAGTCGCTTTATTTTTACAAATTATTTCATTCACCGCTATGTCGATTTTATTTTATGGGTTCCTTTCTCGATACAAATAATTTTCTAACTCTCTTCTGTTAATAATAATATCTCTCTATATCACCGCAGAGACCTGTAAATCTTCATTAACTTATTTAGAATTTTATTAGATTTTAAATTTGGTATTAATTACACACTAGCTTTCTGCTTTTCCTGAAACATAATTTTCCCTCTAGCCTTCTCCTGTTGTTAAGATTATATTATTATTATTATTATTATTATTATTTTATTATTATTATTATTATTTTTTTTTTTTTTTTTTTTTATATCCTTTGAGTTCTTGCTGTTTACATTTCTTTCAATGTGTTGTTTTGGTCCAGCCCACTGGGACCTATTTCAGGTCTTTGTATTTTGATAGTTTTCAAAATGGCATCATATCAATTTACGTTTTTTCTTTTCCACTAATGTGTGTGGATGGTATAAAAAAAATGACATCATGACGTTTTTCCATTTGCAAAGTGTTTGCAAAAAAATTTTTTTTATTCAAAAAAAATCCTGAGAAAATTTTGGATCCACATTATTTTTACATAGACAAAGCCCTTCGTAAAGTGTGGGCTGTCGATGAGTATTAACTCTTTATCAACATTGGGTTTATTGCACGTTCTGGATAGAACAATGTTTTGTATTTCTTGAGACATGGGCTTCTTCTGTTTTTGAGGAATCCCTTAAATTAAACTTTACTGCCTTCTTTTATTATTAATGAGTCAGTGTTTTTCACTAATTTTAATCCTGTTTCCATGTGGTTAGTAAATGACAATTTAGCTGAATAAGACCTCTTCCACCTTATTATTATTATTATTATTATTATTATTATTATTATATCCTTTGATTATTTCTTTGATGCTGGCCTATGTGCACAAACATTTTGGGATTTTCCGCTGCACAAAAAAGAAAAGAAAAACTTTTTCAAGACCCTAGTATTTGGACAAGTATTTTTGAATATCTTAAAAAATACATTTGCGAGTTATGCTCCTATGGGTCTGTCTAGTATTTGGACAGTTTTTGAATATTCAAAATACATTTGGAGGGGTCACGTTTTTTGTGTTTGTTGTCTTTAATAACAATGTATTATTATTATTATTATTATTATTATTAATTCCTTGGGTTTCTATTGTATACACATTTTCTTTCGGGTGCCAACCAGAGATCAAATTGCATCGTTTATGATCATGTTTTAGAAAAACAAAAAAAAATCATGATCACAGACAATTCACATAGATAGAGTTCTTCTTAATGTGTGTGCTGTACATGTGAGTACAATCTTTTGTATGTCTTTAACCCTGGACTACCAGGAATCACTTTAATTACTCTGTTGAAACTTTTTTCCAATCAATTCTGCATTACAACTATTCTTGATGTCATCGTGTGCCAATCTTTGTAGCTTTCTTCTTCAAGATCCTTGTATTTTGAGAGTTTTTCTTCAAAGATATATTACACTCTGCAGTGAGTGCCATTTTAAGAAGAAAACTCATTCTCTTTTTGGTTACGATGTCTGTCAGATTAACTTTGATTGTTATGATTGTGTGTAACGTCTCATAAAATTGTTATATGTTTTCTCTGTATAACAGTGTTTGGCTGAAGCTCATACCAGTTTCATGCAAATTCCTACCATATTTTTCAGTGCAGATCAGTAGACAGTTCCAAACCACTTTGACTAGGCGACATAACACGATAAAATAATTTTGATTAATGTTTAACTCTTTAAACACTCAAAACCAAAGAAAATATCATTTTTAAGTGACTGGTTTTAATGTTACTGCTAAATTCTAATATATTTGTAATCTTAACGAGGTTCCTTGTCTTGAATGTCTATTGCGACACGGGCTTGCTCCAGGCTTTTCTGCAACCCGTATATAAGGTCCTTCGCTAAAGATGCTCGACAATAGTTGATTCATTTTTTTTTTCAAAAAGTGCTATGGCAGCTCAAATTAAAAAAAAAAAAACGAAATAAACAAATCGCCAGTTCAAATTCGAAAATCCAGGTGTAGAAAAAATGGGTAACCACCTACATTGAGTGGATCTTGGGCCTTGTATTATGTTAACAAAATTAAAAAAAATTAGTGCAGATATTCAACTTTTGCGAGAAAGGCTTCAAAACAAGGTAATCAAAATGAAACTCGCATTCTTACTCGGATTGATTGAAAAGACCCATAAATTTGACACGAACATTAAAACTAACATCGCTAATCAAATGTCTTCAGCAGAGGGATAATTAAAAAACCGGTCGTGTAGACTAAATTTTCTACAGCAAAATTAATCGTCACTTGCTTTCCTGCAGTGTTGATTTTTCGGTAAACTTAGTCAATATCTATACCCCTCTGTGACTCGTGGAAATATAAAAGTCGGCGCCTATGATCTCTGTTCAAATAGCGATGATAAATATGATTTTAAATGCAACAACCTAAAACATTCATTATGTATAATATCGGCGTAACAAAATTCCCCTATTTTATATTTTAGACGAACTCTTCACATCGTGTTTGTAAATATCAATGCCAGGACATTGCGACGTTTGCCGTAAATATCACAAAATTTTATATAGCTTGCCCATGTCATAAGTTAATCTCCATATATATATATATATATATATATATATATATATATATATATATATATATATATATATATATATATATAACTCAAAATTACAAATAACCGTAATAATAAAGAGGTAGAGTAAGAGGAGAATCAAAAGAAACAAAGTAAAAGAACTTATAAAGAAATCAAATTAGGAATAAGTCAAACTAAGAAAAAAATAAACGTACTGGAAATATATATATAATCCAACCTGAAAGAAGAAGTTGTCGAATTAAAAAAAAAGCAAAAAAAAACAAAACAAAACAGAAAACTAATAAATGATATGAAAAACATAATCTTGATTTAATCCTTGTATTAAAATTCCAGAGGCCAAGGGTAAAGAGTTTTGCAGCAGAAGCATTCAACCGGGAAGAAAAAAAAATTCTCAAAACTGTTGAGGTGAGTGGAAAGATATGAAATTCTATTACGACTGATAAAAAGTAAAAATTTCAAATAAATTTTAACACAGGGGTGGGCTTCACAGTCGCGTGATAGCGTAATGGTATTAGCCTTTAGGAAAATGGGAACTCATTAAAATGCAAGGATTTGAAATATAAATGGATAAGCAGTTACAAAAGCATCCACACACACACAAACCTACACACACACACGCACATATATATATATATATATATATATATATATATATATATATATATATATATATATATATATGAATTAACTGTTTCAAAATATGGTTTCTTCGCTACATAGGAATTACCATGTTTCAAAAAAACCGCAGCTAAAAACTTCAAATGTAATTATATAATTAAATTAAAAGATTAGTTCTGTTTCATCTTCAAGAGAATTTTTCCAAAATTCGCTTGAAGATGAAAACAAACTAATTATAATATATATGGTCTGCAAATTTACATTTAACACTGTTTTGTAAAAATAAAAATATCATTTAATACATACACACATATATATATATATATATATATATCGATAGATAGATAGATAGATAGATAGTTATCCGTGTTAGTAGGATATAAAATGCTGTATGAAACAAATGTGGAGACAATGGGACTATTAAAAAAAAACGTGTATGTTCAGCGACGTCGGATTTTTTAAGAAGGTCAAGGTCAAACAGCAAGAGATCAGAAGTATTTTTAATTTATTATGCATATTAGAGTCGTTGGTGTCTGTTGGAATTTAAATCCGTCCAATTCGAGTTTACTTCTCATTAGATCGTATCCCGCAATGTGCTACTACTGAATTTTAGATTATCGAAGAGATTATGGATGATCTTGGTTCTGGGATTATTGTCGAGAATTATCAGATTAGCAAAATCTTAACATTTACACTCCTATCGTGACTTTTGAAAAGGAGTAAAACTTGATCTTATCTTCTCTTTAAGTTTGTGCTCCCGTTTCTTTTTCCAGTTTTTTCATATCCGGTAACGTCTGGCGCCTTAGTGTCATTAGCTCTTTGCTTGGCGGAAATTTATTAAAAATAAAAATATATTTATCACATATGTTGTATTTATGGATAAAAGGGGTCAATATCAAGATTAGAGCGCCTGTAAATATAACAATGGACAATGAGATCAACATCAAGTGGCAATTTTTCGAGTTGCATTTTAATGAATTTGCCTTTATATAAAGGCTAATACCATTAAGCTATCACGTATTCGTATAGAGAAAAACGTCTTGTCACGTGTGAACAGGTGCTTCAACTGCAGAAGTGGAAACGTTTCTTGCATCGTATCGTGAGCAGCGATGAACAGTGGATGCACTACGATAGACCTATCAACATCGGCGGCAAAGCCGAAGATCCGTGGTTCGCAGTTTCTGCTCAGAATTTGGTGGGTTCAGCTGAGTGTAGTTTATTGTGTGTTGCACAAACCGGCCGAAAACATCACCGGAAATGGCCATCGACTAAAATTGATGCGTTTGAGCCGAGCATTGAAGAAAAAATGGCCGCTATACGAGCAGACAGGCGATAATCGTAATTTTGCAACATGACAACGCTAGGCCACATGTTGGAAAATGGGTGAAAACCTAGAGGGAAACGTTTCAATGGGGAGCCCTACCCTACGCTACGTATTCATCAGACATTGATCTCTCCTATTATCGCTTCTTCCGATCAATGGCACATGGCCTGACTGAGCAGCACATTCATTCTTATGAAGATGCCAAAAAATGGGTGGTTAGCAGCAAAGACGTGTCGTTTTTCTGACGGGGAATTCACGTGCTGTCAGAAAGATGGAAAAAATATAGTGGCAAGCTATGGACAATATATTCAGTGACATGATTCTTACTAAGTATTGTAATTATATTATTACTGTTCATGAAAAATCAGCGAAAATTAATTCGAGGTCCTAATACATATTTAAATATAAATGTTCTTCATGTTTATGTATAATATATTGCATTATATATATATATATATATATATATATATATATATATATATATATATATATACATACACACACATATATACCTAGTGAATTCTGCTATTCATTATTTTATGCACGAGCACATATTTAATACAAATTCTATATATTTAAATATAAATGTTTTTCATGTTTTCATACTAACAGTTTATATATATATATATATATATATATATATATATATATATATATATATATATATATATATGTGTGTTTATAAAGTGGATTCTGATATTCGTTATTTTTTTACGCGACACATATATTTAATACAAATTATATATATTTAAATATAAATGTTTTTCATGTTGTCATACACATTGTATTTTATATATATCTATATTTATATCTATATCTATCTATCTATCTATCTATCTATCTATCTATATATATATATATATATATATATATATATAAAGTTAATTCTGATATTCGTTATTTTATATATGAGCACATATATTTAATACATATTCTATATATTTGAATATATATTTTTCATATTTATATACAAATATTGCATTAATATGCATATATATATATATATATATATATATATATATATATATATATATATATATATTTATATATAGATATATATATATATATATATCTTTATTTATATGTATGTCTGATTACAAATAACATTCATTGCATAGAAATATTGTTTTTTTGGTTAACAGTGAATCACTTTCCGATTTTCAGTTTTTCGAATTTTTCTAGTTTCGTTATTCTTTTGAAATCATTTACTTTTTTTAATAATCGACTTTGGTTTTTGAAGCTTTCGTTTTGAACAAGGTCATATCTCCAAGATTGCTCTCCTATTTTTCCAACTTTAAATACGGCAAAATAAATGCAAGAAAACTGTTTTTAGGTGATTTTCCTTGAAAACCTTATAATTGTATCGAAGAAGCTAATCATCAACAACATAATGAATCTAATACCTTATAGTTTATCATAAAACTTCCTTGACTTCCCTTATAAAATGATAGCCGTTTTAATTTTTAATTTCCTAATTAATGTACGCCAAATTATTCTCATTATCCACCATGACAGATTTTAAAATATCTCTTTTGATTAAGGTAAATGTACTGGGTGGTTCTAAGTTCTTTTCCCTATAATATATATATATATATATATATAATATATATATATATATATATATATATATATATATATATATATATATATATACAGTGGGGATGAAATATTCGTACACTCGGAAAATTGTATTTTTTATAAAAGTAAAAGCCTTAAATAAAACAAATCGCGCCACATTTTATGTATAAAGACGCATACTATTAAAAAATAATAATAAACTTAATTAATTCTTATTCTAACAGATATTAATGCATTTTTTTAATTCTAGCTGGTGAAAAAATATTTATACAAATCAATTATCAGAATAAAATAATCAATTAATTATGAAAAAAGTATATTCTAGAATGTTCCAGTAATGTTATCTGTAATTTTAATTAACGCCATTAGCCATGATCAGAGCATTCTGCAATTTCTAGTCTTACGAGAAGGTTCTGATAATGCCTAAAGCTAAAACATTGACTACTGCACAAAAACAACACATTTTGTCTCTTTGAAAAGATGGGAACAGTTACAGAACGATTTCTAACAACCTGAATATTCCTTTGACTAGAATTGCTTCGTTCATTGCAAGGTTTAAAACCTGTAACAGCGTCGAAAACCAAAGACGAACAGGTGCTCCAAGAAAGATTTCTCTGAGGTCAACAATGATTTTAGGGCGCCAGATCCAACAAAATCCACCGGTTTCACGAGAAGAGCTGCAGGAACATCTGCGTGCATTAGGGATTAATGTAACCAAGCGTACAATAAGTAATGAAATACACAAAAACAGCCTGAAATCACTCATCCCAAGGAAGACTCCACTCCTCTTGAAATGACACAGAGATGCGAGGCTAAAATTCGTTAGAGAGCATAAGAATAAAGAATATTCGTTTTGGGAAAAAGTACTATGGACAGATGAAACTAAAATAGAGTTGTTTGGTCATAATTATCGAAATCATGTGTGGAGGAAGGACGGTGAAGACTACTTACCAAAGAACATGTTGCCAACTGTAAAGTTTGGTGGTGGCAGTATCATTATCTGGGGCTGTTTTTCGGCAAAAGGTGTTGGCAGAATATCAAGTATAGATGGCAAGATGAATTCTGAAAGATACCAGAAAATCCTCCAAGACAATTTAATGCGTTCTGTTGAGAGACTTCGGCTCCCTCCTGATTGGGGTTTCGAACTGGATAATGATCCTAAGCATACAGCTAGATCTACAAGGAAATGGTTAGCTGAAAGTAACGTTGATATCTTGCAAAGGCGAAGTCAGTTCCCAGACTTGAACCCAATCGAGATTTCATGGCGATATTTGAAAATTCACATTGGGAAAAGCGCATCCACAAATAACAAGAATTTGAAGACAATATGCCAAGAAGAATGGGACAAAATACCACTCAATGTGTGCAAATCATTTGTTGAGACCTACAAGAATAGACTGATAGCTGTTGAACTCAATAAACGATATTCCACAAAGTATTAAATTAAGTTAATATGCTTTTATTGTTTTGTACGAATACTTTTTTCATCAGTTAAAATGAAAAAAATGCATTAATTTCTGTTAGATAAGAATTAATTAAGTTTATTAGTATTTTTTAATAAAATGTATCTTTACACATAAAATGTATCAAAATTTGTTTGAGTTAAGGCCTTTTACTTTTATAAAAATAACATTTTACATGAGTACGAATATTTATTTCCCCACTGTATATATATATATATATATATATATATATATATATATATATATATATATATATATATATATATATATATTTCTGTTTCATTCAAGTACTTTTGGCTATTAAAGTCATTGTGAAGATCTGGGTTTTGTCAGTAAAGTAAGCAAACATTTATACTAAATTCTGACGTTTTTCGATTGCAAGAATTTGAATAGTAATCATATTAAAGTGTCTTTATATCTCACTTCCCGTTCTTATGTCTGGTACCTTTCTGTATATGCATGAGAGTGTGCGTGTGCGAACGAAAGTCTAACTGAAGTAATGTCCTGTGACGTATCGTGTTGATCATTAATTCTATGCAGTACTTTCTTACGGTGTGCCCTATACATGTGACTTTGTACGAAAACTAAGTTATGTAAATCATATATGTATTGAACATTACTCTCTTAAGAAATGAAGGCGTGGAAAAATATGCCGCTTAAATCTGAAGAAACCATCTATCATTTTGCCAGGCCATCTGCACAGAGACAATATTTCATTGCGAGACATTCAAAAGATCACAGTCCTAGGATCTAAAGCCGTTAAATAAGGTTTACTCTTGCTAGATTATAATGATACGATCTTATCACACGTAGATTTATCCTGATTATGGGGTATGGCTAAAATGTCATCTACATTTAATGCCTATACACCAGAAAGAAGTTACGAAAGCTCAAGCGCACGTCTGTGTGTGTCTATGTGTGTGTCTTTGGGTGTCTTTCTGTGTGTGCCTGCGTGGAAGAGTTGCGCGTATGTGTGGCAGCTGATTATCAGCACGGAATCAAAAATCGGAGAGCGGTTTTCGAATTTCAAGAGAGTTAATTTTTTATACTATATGCCACAAAATATCCAATTCTGTCTGAATAACTTTTCATTTTCTAATGGCAGATTGGGGCTATAGTCTTGGATGACAATCAATATAAGAGAAGGATAACAGAAATAGAAAACCTGAGGAGGGAATTTTTGATAATTTGTGGCTAACTACGAGCACGATTTCTCTATATTTTGTTCTTCCGAAAAAAATGTACTTTGTTCTAATGAGATCTTCAGTATTTCGTGTCTATGAATTGAGCAAATCAAGTGTAGAAGTCGGGAGAATCTTTATTATTATTATCATTATTATTACACACACGCACACACGTACGTAGGTTTTCTGGTAGATCTTGGCAATCTAGGTTTCGAACAGTTTACTATGTAGGTAAATTTGGTTTCAGGCCTTTTTTCTTTTTATATTCTCAGTATTGTCTTTTTATTCGAGGCTGTTATCTAGATAAGAGTTTATGTTTTTAGGATTAGGCAATTTCTATAATTTATAAAACTGGAAGTCAAAATTGTGACATTTGGAAGAAAAAACGAAAAAGAGAAAATGTCAAGGAGTCAGTGTAAAGTAAAAAAAAAAAAGTCAAATAATCACTTTCTACACGTAGGCACGCGAGTGCACACGGGTGCATCGGTGCACGCCAACGGAAGTACACTTGCACGCACGCACACATACACTAATGAAATATAGCCATTTTATTTCAACACTTCCGTTGCCTTGTCAAGTGATGGTGTTGACCATGAACACCTGAAGTGTTGAAACAAAATGGCTAGTTTTGTAGTGATTTTATAACGTTTTTATGTTATAATTTCCGAATAAATTATATATATATATATATATGTGTGTGTGTGTGTGCGTGTGTGTGTGTGTGTGTTTAGGAATATTTCTGAAAATGTATGACAAATTGAAAGAAAGTTTTTATATTGACCCGTTTCATTCTTTAGGACTTCATCAAACTGTATATATATATATATATATATATATATATATATATATATATATATATATATATATATATCAATCTTTATTAAAAAGGACTGATATGTTACTGCGATTAAGAGTTTTATTCAGTTTCATAAAAGTATGATGCAGACAGAGTTTGTTAGTTTTCTCCGTCTGTTTAAATAGGTTAAAATAAGTCTCAACATATTCAAAGATGATAAAATACCTTAATAATAGTCTTATACTTATGGTTAAAACGGTTAAAAGTAATGGAATTATTTTCAATTGAAATATCAACTACGAACATGTCCACAGCGTGCTGACCCTGGTTGGAAAAAAATAATAAAAAAAAATATTGCCATCACTATTGATGCCCATATATAAAATATCTACATATTCAGTTAAAAATCCTTGATAATGACTGATAGAATAGCCGAAATGGGGGATATATATATATATATATATATATATATATATATATATATATATATATATGTGTGTGTGTGTGTGTGTGTGTGTGGCCCGTTTTTGCACAATTATATCCAGAAAAGAAAATACACGTAAGAATGCAAGAAAAATAGAATTAAAAGCTTCATCGCGGCAATATGTCAGTCATCTTTACTAAAACATGTAGTAAAGAAGAGTCTCTGCCCAAATACACACACACACCCACATATATACCTACAACATCCCCCATATATATGTGTGTCTGCGTGTGTGTGTGTGTGAGCGTCTGTAATTCGAGTATTTATACACACTCATTGTTTTAATCGCTTAGCCAGTAAATACCAAAATATCGGACGCCATTTTGTGTCCGTTCCAGATTTACAGATGATTCGCGAATCATATTAGCCCATCGACAGAAACTACTTGCAATATACATACATACATACATATATATATATATATATATATATATATATATATATATATATATATATATGTGTGTGTGTGTGTGATTTTAGTAGATATCCGTATTTTGAGTTGGAACGCTACATTTTTAAACAGTGCTTATTTAATCCACCGTGCATTACTAGAAGCGTAAATAAACTCTGACCTCCTACAAAATTCGAAACAGCCTTTACCTTTGTTAAGGGAGGTAAATAGAAACTTTCTTAGCTCTGATGTTCTCTGTAGTCAATCGATCAAAAAACACGCCTGATCAGACGATTGTTCACTCTCTGTGAAGCCCTATCTTCTAGTGATATTATCACCTTGATTGGAGCGAAACGATTATTTTAAATGTAGGTTTGGCTATATTTGAATCCAAACTGTATGGATTTTAGCAACATAAATTTTATCCAATATCCCATATAAAGTTTTTTACGGCTATAATTCTTTCAAAAATACTTCCAACAAGACTTTTAATTCTCTTTAGTTGTCTTATTATATATTCATAGAAATCAGTTTAAAATATGATCTAAATTTCTATTGTTGGTTTAATATCTGCTAAGGCGAGGAGGCTTCCTAATTAGGTATCTTTTTTAAACTGCAAACGTATGCAAAGGTCTGTAACACAGAATGTTAAAAAGCGTTTTCCTGTTTTTTATACACTTTAGATAAAAGTTTCTTGCTTGTAACACACAAAAGTTTTATCTAGCGATTTGAAATACTTGTCCTTATTTATTTTGATAGCATCAAGATCTTTGTAGGAATCTCTCATTTTACTAAATACGATGCTTCCACAAGATAATGCTTGAGATCCGCAAATCTCCCATTAATAATTTCTGCTTTATATTAACGATATGTCAAGGAATATACTCACATCTCTCTTAACCATTTTATATATTTGATACAGAAGTGTGATATAAGCAATAATACAGATGGCCAGATACTGGTAACTTATCTCGCCTGCTACATATCTCTAACGGCAAAATAGGGAAAAAAACTAGTTTGTAATATTTGTTAGCTTCAAAGGCAAGCTAGTAACATCACTTAACCATCGGGCAATGTCGTCAGTTTAAACGTATCATGATGAATATTTGATCCCGCAAATCCAAGTTCACCACATGACTCAAGCAAAACAAATATACACAATCTATCGTTAAAGATCGGTTCCTTAATAAGAAATAAATGATTCCCTTCTTTCTGTATCTTTACAAGACTCAGATCAGTCTATGTAAGATTGTTGATATAACTTGCATATTCTGTCTATATTTCTGAGATGAGGTATTATGTACATTATTTACATTATTCGAGGACCTCAAGGATACATGGCACAGAGGCGTTGGGTAGATCCAGTGACAGGACCCAAAGACTGAGTTCAATACCCTGTTAAGGCAGTGGAGAACTTTCAGAGGGAAATTAACAGGAGATAACTGATAACGCACATCCATTAAAACATGGGGCGTAGAACTAGAACTGTCTACCCCAGTGAGCGAAATAAGTGTTCAGTTAGAAATTCCAACCAGCTGAAGAAAGCCGGAGCGTACAACAGCCGAAACGTTGTGATAAATATGGCGACAAAGATGAGGACAATAGTCCGAATAATGAAAATAATATCTTGCATATGCCCAATCCTCATTTTCCGGTCTTGAGGAGCATCCTCGCGTCTCTATCAGTTGTAGATTATTTTCTCGTCTGCAAACGAATTTCCCACACGCAACTTTTTGTAAGCTCCTTCCTATACGATAGCAATTTCCATCGCAAGTGTTCTGGCAACCAACTTTACATCTGTCTTAACTTTCAGAACTAGGACCTGCTTTACTACGTACAGTGGAAGGGATGACACTCTTAACCTTCGTATCCTGTTACTATGATAGAATTTACATTCGAACAGCTTCTTCGTGAGTACCACTGCATTATGGAATAAACATGCAGGAAGATCCCTTCTTGAACACAACAATCTTAACAATTCCAAGTCTGGATTAGTAGTTATATTTCCAGCATATCATGAACTGCACTTATCCACCGCGCAACAACCACATTCAATAACTCTCTACCGTAAATAGCTCTTGGGTCTTGTGATGGGTGAAAGTTGCATGAACAATTCAATATCTATGCTGATGATAAAACTAATTCCTCCTGTTTTAATAAATTTTAAATTCGATAAAATAAAATTGACAGCCAGTCTCAAAAATGGAATTCGAAATTTTAACTGGAGCAAGGAGTGTTTTGTTAATTTGAAAGCCTCCTAAATGAAAATATTATTCATTAATCATCTTAATTAAGTATTTTGACTTCCATCAACGGCGTTGATGTAATCCTTCATGAGTGCGACTCACTGCGCAGACTCAGACTAACGATTTACCCTGACATTAAGTAGAATGTCGACTCCGTATGCCATCCTAGAAAATTTCCAACACCGTAAACTATCTTTCACGTACATAAATCTACAATCATTTATGCAATGAATACTACCGCCACATCTTGTCTATTTCCTTTATCTAGAAATGTTTGTCGGGATCCAAAGAACTTGCAATGAAATTGATCCTGATCTGGAATCTCGACTTCAGTCGTTTTCCATCGCCATAATCTTGCTTTCCTTTGCATCTTCTATGAATATGTCCATGGTTATTTTTCACCGCATTAATCTTGCTTTCTTTTGCATCTTCTATAAATACGTTCATGGTTATTTTTCTGATTAGCATTTGTTACCTCGATTTCACAAATGTAAGAGAACTACAAGATTGGAAACTTCGTCTTTCAGTTTCCCTCTTAAAATGCTAGTTGTAACCATACATTCTATGCTAGTAATTTCTTCTCATCCACTTGTTGCCTGTGGAAATCTCTTCCGGATTTCTGTTTTCCTGTTAACTATGACTTTCAAAACAAATAATTGCATTGTTAATCGTAATGATCAGTCTCCATGAATCCTGTTCTTTTATTGTCTTTTCATAACCTCTTTCTCAGTAATCCGTTGCACAAGAGCGGCATTTACTACCTGTCTTGGGATGAAACGTTTAAAAGATACAGCCAGTTGTCTTTGAAGTCTTTTTCATTGACTATTTCCCTGGAGGTTCCAAATTCTTGTCAAGGTCTATTCTACTGCCATTTAATGATGAGAAATCAGAACTACTTCAAATAACTTGCACGTTTCCCTTCCTTAAATTCGCTAGTTTGTGTGCTTACATGTCATTAGCCAACCCTCTTAATATTTTTTATTAGTTCCTTTCTCTTTACAGTCGTAATACTCGTCTATCGAAATAGAGTTTTGTTGCTCAATCCAATTTGCTCTTTTTTCGTTTTCGTTTAAGGAACGTTTTCGCGTTCCTATGTGTCAATGTATTCAAATTCCTTTTCTCGTCTGCGATCTTTGTCCATTTTCCATCATTGCGCTACCATCACTCAAGAAATGTAAAAATATTGCTACTTTTTTTGGTTTTATGCCCGTTCAGAAACTTGAAATTATATATGAAAGTAAAAAATATATCACATCAATAAATTATATCTGTTTAATTATATATGCAGAACAAGATTCTATTTTATTAATACAAATTAACGTAAATCAATATTATAAATATTCCTAAATGAAAATAATATGTTATGCTGAAATTTACAGTGGTATGCTTATCATATAAAATTACATATATCCTGATATTATTCATCTGCATGGGATGGCTAGTCTCACATTTGCTGTTAAAACATTAACGTTCTAATTTGAGATCATCGGGACAGACCAGGTTTTTAAAAACCTGAAAATAAAGCATCTAGCTTACGGACATATATGCAAGCAGACAAATATGCTAAGAGAAAGGCATATAAAATATACAACTGCTAAAACGGTAACAACATAATTAACGATAACAATGGCAATGAACTAAATAAAACTAGACTATCCAGAAAAATTACCCAATCTTAACAATAAGAAAATAATTACAACCAAATCCAAATCAATTATGGATAAAGTCAAAACAAAAAATACCCATAACAATAATGATTTTGAAGCAGGTGAATATGAAATAACCAGCTAGAATTACTTATTTAGTTGCAGAAATTTAAAACAAACGTATCTATGAACACAAAAGTGATCTCATACACAATAATTTATCAATGGGATCAGTTATAAAAAAGAAAGAAATTAAACCACATCTTTGATGTAAAAAATGAAACACTTATTAAACGGAAAATTATCGAGAGTACCGCTGTCGAATATTGTCAAAACAAAAATCTACGTCTTGGATTTTTTGGATATCTCTATTCTTCCAAGAATTACTACTTTCTCAACGAAATATGTATGGCTATTAAAATATTAAAAAGTAAAAGAATACGGTTAAATTCATTAGTTCAAAATATTTCAAATAAATAACACATCCATTAATCCACTACTAAAATAAATGAAATATCAATTCGCATAAAATTTTGAAGAATATATTTTACTCACATTCCTTTATTAAACATTAAATTATGTCACTTGGCGTCCTCCATAACTTACCTATTCTTCTCAGCTAGAAAAACCACGAGGTGATGTAATGGTTAGCAAGCTTGTCTCACTAGAACAATTACGCATGAGTAGTGAGTTCGATCCTCACTGGGTACCCCTTACTTTCGGCCTTGTGCCACATCTAAGCTACGATTAGAAAATCATTTGGGCACCTGGAGGCGGTGTAATGGTTAGAAAGCTTGTCTCCCTAGAACAATTACAACTGAGTCGTGAGTTCGATCCTCACTGGTTGCCCCATATATTCGGCCTAGTGCCACATGTAAGCTAAGCTTGGGAAACCACTATACTTGTCAGCTAAATTGATGCATATTTATGAATATATCTGAAATTTAAAAACGTTGAAAAACTGACATTACTGATAAGGTTTATAAATACTTTTACTTTATAAGGTCTCTCATGCATAAGTTAACTGAAAAAAAAATAAGTAAAAAATTCTCCCCTGGTGAGTGGTCAGAGATAGAAAGACGCTGCACACGTTTCGAATGATACGGATACAGGAGCTACTCTTGAAGTACCCGACATGAGATGTACGACATGCTAAGTCAACTCGACGTGTACTGATACCTGGAACATCTCCGAGAGCCTGTAGAATGTGTTCCTCGTGGTCAGGCTTATGAGCGGATATCGGTCCTCGACGATCCAGAACTTGTGATGCAACGGATTCTGTCTCAGCAATGCGACGATAAAAAGCAGCAAAGTTTGGATGACTCGGCTATCATCGGTCTTGAAACCCATATACAGCCGTGCAGCCTCTCGTCCATTACCATTCGCATGGTCATATGGCCAGCGGCATTTTACGTAAGCGGTCCTTAAACTTAGTAACTCAAAAACGGATATATGATTTTATTTCCTTTTTTCTTGTTTTAGTGCAAAGAACTCGCCCAAAAGTTTTTAAAAGAATTTTGGATATATATATATATATATATATATATATATATATATATATATATATATATATATATATATATATATATATTCAAGCGTCGTTCTAAGATTGCCCTAAAAGGAAAATCCATGACTGAACATTTTTGTGGGAGCACACTACCACTATTTATAAAATTCGAAAAAAATCATTCAGATTTCTGTATGCGAGTGATATCCGTACAGATGAGATAAATGTAAAAATGGACAAAAAAGAAACCAGGGCTGTCATAAAATATCTGAAAAAGAAAGGAATGACAGCCAAGGGAATCCATGAGGACACTTGATGAGTTCTCCACTTTCTTTGCATCTATCACGAAGTGGGATGAGTATTTCAAGTAGTGCAGAGACAGCACAGAAATTGACCTTCAGTCTGGTTGTTGAAAAACCTCAACACCTGTTGAACAAATCTATGCAATTCACCGTATGGTTTTGGTTGATAGACGTCTTACTGTGCAGCAGATAGCTAAGTTCATAGGCATTAGTTTAGGTGCGGTTCAAACTGTTTTAACTGAAATCTTGGGGATATGCACTCTGTCTGCAAGATCGATTCGACGAATGCTGGCACCAGAGCAGACGCTGAAAAGGGTTGACATTTTCAGGGCACTTCTGACTCAGTTCAAGACTGACACTGAGAATGTCCACTGCAGATTATTAACTCAAGATGAAACCTGGGTTCAGCACTTCGAATCTGAATCAAAGTTGCAAGGCAAACATTGGAAACAATTTGGTTCTCCATTAGCGAAGAATTTCAAGAAGACACCGTATGTTGGCAAGGTGATAGCTTCTATTTGTTTGAATTCTGAAGGCGTCATCATAATAGTCTACCTGGAAATGCGAAGAAATATTAATGGACAGTACTATGCATCAGAATAAGACAAAAGAAGGAAGCAATCAAGTTGAAACGGAACGGGAAGCTGGGGGCAGATGTGTTCTTGCTCCAGCACAACGCGCCCGTTTACACTACGTAGATTGCAGTCGCTCAAGCAGCCAACTGTAGCTTTGACTTGATACACCAGCCCCTTACTCACCCAAACTTATCTGCACCAAATTTATTCATGTTTCCTAAACCCAATACCCATCTGCGTGTACGCTATTTTGGAAACAATGATATGATCATATGTGCTGTGGAGAATGACCAAGGGAGAAGGGGTGGCCAGTAATGCTTGGAGCCGGCGCCTTCACAGGTGTTGCCTGGACATCGGACCGTCTTAACCCTAAGCCCAACCCTTCCCCATGATTTTAATGGCAGCAAGATAGTGTGTGATTTTCTTCTCTTAGATGAACTCCTCTCTTCTCCTAGGCTGACAAGTTCCATCTACCCGAAATATATAGATATCCCGCTATATATATTCCGTCCTTTCAAGGCGCCGACTGTGAAACGGATAAATTACATGGATCACTCCCTGATTTGCTTCAAGGATGCATTGCGCCAAGGCAAACAGCTTATCAATACCACCACGGAAGTCGACCACCTCAGCGACATTCATCAAATCCCTGAAAGACGCCATTATCACAAACCCGGCTAGAGGAACTGTCCAGCAGAGACGGGACACTTTCATGGACATCATTCAGACCACCGCACTGAAAATGTTCTGGAGGAATAGTTGAAAGGCCCTGGACTAGTTCTCAGCATGTACGAATGAACTTAACGTGACCATGAATAGAAGAGCGTTGCACTATTGGAACACAAACCTGTTCAGCTCAACGTTGTAAGCTATGATAAAAACCAGAATCAATGTGCAGAAGACAGCCAGACGCTATGCAAATGACTACTGCCTCAAGCTGTGTGTGAGGATACCGTTATTATTCGACACTAATAACATTCACAGGATATCTGAAGGAATCAAAAAGCTATCGGACCACCCAAATACAAGGCAAATCCTGGGTCGGCGAGATTTTAAACAACACAGATAAATAGATTTTTAAACAACACAGATACATAGATAATAGAGATGGGTGGAACACTACTCCAAAATGTAATACAGGGAAAGCAGTATTTCGGACGATGCTTTAGACACAGTAGCTCGTCTCTCTATTATGGTGGGAGGGGGCGTATTGCGGATTTCCGGGGCGATGTGCAGAATCATTGACAATTACCGATAGGAAAATCCTCAGGACATTTTACAAAGTGCGCAAATGGTGTTTGAACTTGACCAAATAAGCCTACACAAGCAATGTTCAAGGGAGAGACTGTGCCACATGATATGAGAGAATGCAACATAGTCACCCTCTGTAAGAATAAGGGGAACAGAAGCGATTGCAACAGTTACAGAGGAATCTTTCTGCTGAAGATTGTCGGCAAGGTCTTTTCAATTCTGGTCCCCGGTAGACTACTGAAGCTGGCTGAAAGCTTATATCTCGAATCCCAGTTTGGTCTCAGGTCAAAGCGTTCCACGATTTACATGATCTTCCGCGATTTACATGATCTTCGACAACTACAAGAGAAATGACGACAACAAAGACAACAACTTTATGTTGCCTTCATCGACCTTTCAAAATATTCTAGACAGCTTGTATAAGTTACTCGACAAAATCAATTGTCCTCCGACTCATTTCATACAGATATAAAGGGCGTCGTACAATTTGTCGATTCTTATTTTGATGTTTAAAGCATACTCGATGGTATGAAGCAATGTTATGTGCTTGTACCTACCTTATTTGTCATCTTCTTCGCGGTCATGCTGAACTCGTGAGTTTGGGAGTTCAGTTTGCAAACATTAGCATCTACCTGCACATAAGAAAAGACGGAAAGCTTTTCAGTTTACTTCGGCTGAGCGCAAAATTCAAAGTCCATGAGATGCTCATTAGAGACATGCTGTTCACAGATAATGAAGCGCTAACAAAACTGTCTGAAGAGGAATGCAGCGATTCATGGTTAATTTTTCAAAAGTCTTTAACTGGTTTAACCGGACATCAAACAGTCAAAAAGAATTATAGCAGATTTCGCCAGGATGATTTAAACATTAATGATCTACAAATATCTGAACAAAATACCGACGTCAATGAAGACACACTGCTTCACATCATGAAGAATAAAGGAACAGAAGAGATGGATAAATGTTTGACAGTTAAAATTTCAAATGACTTTTGCGATTTGATGATAAGCTGGTACGTTTCCAATGTTAACACGCAAGTGCCGCAATCTATGACAGAACAGAGCAAGCTCAATCGTGTTTCAGAGGATATATATATATATATATATATATATATACTATTAAGAAATGTAGCAATTCTTGGACAGAAGTTTCACAGGCGATGGAAAATGTATATTTATGAAAATGTTCGAATCAATCTTTTGAATGGGTAGAACCCCTGCCTTAAGTGGTTTTGTATCCAGTGAAGGTCTTCACTTCATTTTGTTGGGATTGCACAGAGATAATTCACATTTAGCTTATTTCAACCAGCGAATCAATAACTGCAAAGATGTATTACGACTCAATCTCAATGTGGGTAATCAAGTAGAACGATCGATTTTGGCAAATCGAAAAGATGTCATTTTCCACTACGACAATACAAGACCGCATATTGTAAATCTGAGCTTGTAGAAGATTGAAAAGGGACATATTCCAATACGAACCGAATTCTCCTGGCTTGTCCCTTTCCGATTCCCTTTTATTTTGGTTTCTAAAGCACAATTTAAATGGCAACAAATGGGATATTTTCTCTGAATACAATCAGAAAAGGAATATCGAAATAAGTATGAAAAAAAATACAAATTTTCTTTTAAAACTCAGTGTTATAAATTTGAAATAATTTCTTTTTGATTTAATTGTTACAATATTAAATAAGGTAAACAAAAACATACAAAGTAGAACTGAAAAATATAGCTGTAGGGCAGATTGATTCACTTTGTTTCAATTTAAATTTGTTTAGAAAATCAATATTTCACTTGATGTCAATAGCTGCGGTTTCATGTCAAATGTACAAACATGAAACATTATGCCTATACTTGAGCTTTTAGTTCTAAAGATGATCTGAAGAAATTACCGAAATAACTAATTTCTGCAAGTTTTTGCTAACAAACTTGCTACACAATTTTACTACTTCGAAAATAAGTCCAAATAAATTTGATATATTTATAATTGATATTCCAGAATTCTACATTTGAATCCCCACAAATAAAATTTGCAATTTTCTCATTGCATTTTATAAGCAAATTTATGTGAAAAATTGTAAAATATTACAGGAAAAGGCTATTCAATGAATAAGATATGTTTGATCATTTGTTAAATCATGATAAGTAATAACAAAAAAAAAAAAATAGATAAAATTGTATATAACCTCCTAATACTGGTGGGCACAAATTATAAGACAAAATGTTTTACATTTGCTTTGTTTATTGATAAATACACTAAAACTAGTGCTCTGTTTATTATATTACATCTTTTGTAGCTAAATCGATGAGAATAAACAGGCTTTGAAGTAAATGAAAGTCTTATTTGATGACACACTGATTTAGTAATATTATGGTTGTACAATACACATCATCCTTAAAGAAATTGTTTCAGAAAATTATAAATTTTATAAGATTCTTCTATAATATATATAATGGTAATATGTTTAGAGCTAGCAACGTTGTAAGTTTTGTTCAGAATCATAAGATTAAAACGAGTAGACACTATGAGCAACTAATAAAAATTCAGTGAATATTTTTTGTTAATCTTGGTCTTCTCTTATCTGATTTGCATCCCCCAAAAAAAACGTTATTTCCTCTGAAGAAATATCCTATAGGAAATGACACATCTCAAAATTATAGAAAATAGGAAAAATAGTCGTTGTTTGCAGAAATACCATCGCTCAACCAAAATTGGAAAACACTGATGTAAAGGAATAAGTTGATGCAAGCCAAGAACACAAGTCTTTTTGAGTTACCTAATCAGTCATCTGACATAATGTCGATTTTTTCTATTGATATCTTTTTTACATTAAATTTATTTAAAAAAAAAAAAATTATTCATAATTTTATTGTAGCTATTTTATGGCGTTGTTTTTCAACTGTTTTACTCGTTATGGCTAAAGGTTTATCCAGCAGCGACAGTCTCTTTCATCCATAAATTTAGCATTTCTTAAAATATAGTTTATAATATATATATATATATATATATATATGTGTGTGTGTGTGTGTGTGTGTGTGTACAAGTGAGATGAGAAAGTATAGTTTACAATTCCAACGTTCGTAATATTAAATTTACAATCTTTGTAACATTTAATTTCAAATTAGAGCAATACTATATATTTTTGGATATTAATAGGAAACAAGACAAAGTCACTGAACAAACCTTATAACTCACCCTTATTTTTCATTAAAAAGAGATTGTATTTTGCGTTTCAATCCAAATAAATCGTTCACTCGCTCGTAATTTACAATCGTTTGATGAGATGCACGAAATACGACTGCAACTGTGTAATGATTTTGACATATTTTCAATGCAATATGACAAAATAAATTTTATATTTATTTGACAATGGTAAAAATTAGATTGTTTATTAAACAATTTAAAACCTCTAACCTTACAGTTAAAAATATTAATTCACCTCCTAGAGAAAATTAAATAGGGCAAATATTATTTACGAATTTAAATGCCCATTAAGTTGATTGTATTCCTGATCAATCAAACTTCGTAAATAATTATATAGGCCACACTACCACATGTTTGACACGAACACACACCATACACTTTTCTGACAATAGCTCAATTAGATCTCATTTAAATATTCATGGAGACCTACCGAACACTATTCGGGACATACTTGTCGACAACACTAATATACATCATCTCAATATCAACATCATCTACATGAAAAAAGCTAAAAATAATGGAAGCCGTAATAAAAAATAACAAAACAACACTTAATAATATTAACTTTGAATATGCACATAATATCTTGACCGTGTTTTGAAACCAAAAAAAAAAAAAAAAACATTTTATAAAACATACATACAAAAAACTATTTCTAATTTTAACAGTTAAAATATAATCATTGAATATGGCTAAATGTATAACCGAAAGCGCTCGGATAAAAAAAAAAAAAATCTTTCGGGCAGTTTTTATATAATTTATCATCCGAAAAGAAAATATATATATATATTAGATCGCATGAGAAATTGTATTAAAACTAAATAAAAGCCCTTTGTCTGTCGTATTCAATGAAATGTGCATGAAAGTATTGCTGCCTAAATACACAAATATATATATATATATATATATATATATATAAACACACGCGTGTATGTGTATGTGCGTGTGTGTGCTTGTGTACACGATTACTTGGTGTAAATAAACTGCGCAAATGCATAAACTTGAAAGATTGAAGCTAGTTTCCGATCAGACATTGTATGAAATGAAAACTTAACCAATATCCTCATTTCTGAGAGACGCCTGTAGAATATCTCACACCTGAAAGATTGATGTTATCTTCCCTTTCCAAAACTTATTAACGTCAATTCTTTTTTATTCCCATCTATGCTTTATCCCCAGTAAGTTCGCCTTTCTGCTGGAGGTCTCTGGTTACCTGATATGTGCGCGTGCGCGTGTGTGGAGAATTCGCCTTGAATTCCACACCTCTCAAGCTTTAATATATCTGGCGATGCAAGGAGATAAGGACACACCATTCAGAACTACTGCCGTCAAAAGAGACAAATACTGATAAACATGAACTCAGAGAATGGGAAAAGCTGCTTGCCAGATTTGGCGGCGTTTTAAAACGACTTGCATGCACAACGTTTATATGTTTTGTATTTAATTTAGGCCTTCTTCATGGTAGGTGAGGAGATGAAACTAAATATTTTCAAATCGTAATGTAACGAAATAAAAGTTTAAATTTATATGAGAGGTTATTAAATCCTTTCCTTTTTTCACTTTAATTGCTCCAACTTTATCCCACCATCTTGGCTATTTTACTTTCTATGTTTATATGTATGTAACTGTGTTGGAATTTAAGAGAAACTGACCCGGAATTGCGCTTGTCTTTCATATATTTAATATCATGCGTAATATTTTTTTTATTACAGGCCAAGTTGGAAAGACTAGATTTAGGATAGGTCTCCAGGTTCTTATGACTATGATTCTTGGATAAAATATCCCCTATCAAGGCTAAAACAGAAATCTTCCTTAAAAATTGATTGAGATCAATGGCATTGAAAAAAGAACACTTCGTGTGCTAATCGTATTATTAGCCATTTCTCTATAAGGAAACACTCGGCATTCATCTGCCAAGTAAGCAGTAGTATTGTCGGTTAAGATTTATCATTCTATTTGTTTTTAAATTTAGGGAAAAAAATTCCTAAGTCCAATAGCTGTTATTACTCTTCCTATTCATAATGGAGATTTCTTTCCTTACCTTTTTGTTTGATGTAATGAGGAATATCAATATCTTGATTATATTATATTCTCTTCAAGATTCATGACTTATACTTTTTAATTTGTGGCGAATTCGCCTTGAATTTCACAACTCTTTAATATACCAGAGATAATATTAAATCCTTTCTTTTTTATCCTTAATTAATCAAATTTTATCGCATCATCTTGGGTATTTTACATTTTATGTTTATATATGTATGTAACTATGTCAGAATGCAAAGTAATTGGTCCGGAATGAATTGCACTTGACTTTCATTTATTTTCTGGCATCTTTAATATGAACGATGCTTTACCGAATTTCCTTTACAGGTGAAAATCTTCCATATATATAGGATATTGGATAACATCCCATAGGGGATTAATTCTATATTTTATGTTTGTATCATCTACATAAAATGTTGTAGTATATAAAACGTTCTGTTCTTTGTAATAAAAATCAATATACACTCGTAAATTTAAAATGAAAATGCTGCATGAGTAAAAAGCAAACACTTCGGATAACTTGAAACCATATATATGACATTCGTTTTTAATATATTCTGGATATTCTTCATGAATATTAATCTTATCTAAGACATATTGCAAGAAAATTATTGTTAGTTCTTAGAAGAACGAATATTTTAATACGTTTTAAATATTTTTCTTCATCTAAGGCTGAAATATCTTTATCAAGGGCATTCATATGAATGTGTGTTTGTGCGTAGATGAAAGCTAGGATTGTACGCGAGTCTTTGGAGGGGTGAACATTGAAATCAAAAATATGACAGAAACTACTTTATTCAATGACATATAAGCTATTTATGACATTGGAAGTTGCAATGGTGTGAACATTTTCTAATTTCCAACAATCTTTTCCCTCTCATACATACGCCTTTGGAAAATATCATAAAAACAATTCCTTATGCAGTGTGGTCCAAAAGTATGAGGAATGTATGGAGAATAGGTTTATGTATCGGTTATATTATTACAATTGAGTATCTTGATGAATAATTTCCTGAGAATGGATTGGCCGAAGAGGTCCAATTCATTGGCGGCACATTCACCAGAATTGACCCCAATGGATTCTTCTTTTGGGGAGTACTCAGGGACAAAGTTTATAGTCGAAAAACAAGAAGTGTCGGTGATTTGAAAAATTACATAAGAGATGCATTTCAAGAAATTAATACCCCAAAAGACATGTGCAAAAAAGTTTGTCGAAGCGTTAGCGGTAGACTTCAAAGCTGGGTAAATTGTGATGGAAAAGAGTTTGAGCACCTGCGTTGATTTTGTATCATTGTTCACAATAAAATTTAAGGATTTTTGTATTATAGTTAACAATAAAATTTAAGGATTTTTGTATTATAGTTAACAATAAAATTTAAGGACATTTGTATTATTGGTCACAATAAAATTTAATTGTCAATGTAATAATTGCGTTAGTAAATGTAATTGTATGTATATGTAACCTCAAAATAAATGTAATTATTTACTTTTCACCTATTTTTGAACCACAATGTATATCAGCAAATTGTTATATTCTGAATATAATGAGAAAAATATTGCATTTACAAGTTGTTAGAATATGTTCATCAAATTTGGCCTTTATACTAATCTCAATAAGTTGTGATTTTGGGGGTTAGTGTGGACTTGAATTTTGCTCAATGTTTTTATTGCATTTTCACGGATCTCTCTATAAGGAAAATAGCGCATTTCTTTTATTTACTAGCGTTGTGGGCATTAGGATTGGCTTTACTCCCAGGAGTTTAGAGATTCAAAATCACAAATAAATAATCCCAATGATCACTGAACAGCTCCTGACTTCAGCGTTATAAGAGTCACCAATATATTTTAGAAGGATGTTATACTGGATCTGAATAAACATCATGCGCTTGCGAGAATTCAGACAGATAGTAGACAAGATAATGTCACCAGCGAACTTCGAGATTCGCAATGTGCGCTCAGTCAAGTTATCTCCATCTATCAGACGATTGAAACAGTGCATGGGCAAATATGTTCCTCTGTTCCAAGTGCAATTATGCGTAATGTCGATCAGTAAACCGGTCCCTATGCTCGAGTCTATCATTTGAAAATGCAACCAAGTAACAAACGCGTCTGACAGGTGTCAGGGGTACATGAATATTTTGCCAAAGGTATGCTATTCGTATCACCGTATACAAAAATAGTCAACATATATATATATATATATATATATATATATATATATATATATATATATATATATATATATGTATGTATGTATGTATGTATGTATGTATATATATATATGTATATATATATGTATATATATATATATATATATATATATATATATATATATATATATATATATATATATATATATATATATATATATATATATATATATATATATATTAAAATGGCCAATTGAGGCTACCTTTGTGGTAGATACCTTCTCGATCGGTAAAACTGCAATGGGATAAAAAGTAGTGTTCCAAGAAAAGGGAATATAAGTTCAATCATTGTCGAAAGAAATATTTTGAATGATAATTTCCGTTTCTTATAAAGTTAAACATTGATTTCAGTGCTTGAAAAACACTGGACGCCCATCCATAGATGTGTATGCACGAAAATAACGTTTAGAGTAATAAAATGTATGTCCGATTATAATCTCTGAAATAATTAACTGAGTATAATTTTTGATATTAAAATATACCAGGTGGGAGAAAAAAATATATATATATATATATATATATATATATATATATATATATATATATATATATATATATATATATATATGGAATTCATTGAAGGGATAACTGAACATTGCTTTCATTGCTTTGATACAGAAATCTAAGTTGCACAACGATAAATCACCGCCAGGATAAATGTTAATTTAATTTCAAATATATATATATATATATATATATATATATATATATATATATATATATATATATATATATACGGTACCGCTTCTATTCCCGTGGATACGACGGTGAGGAGTTTCAGCTTCCTCTGTCTAAACCGTCGGACACGACGTTTCAATATTAACTGCCTCCAAGATGATAAGATATTGTTTCCTCCTGTGCAGCACAGGGAAGAACTCTGCTGAATAATTGGCCCACATGTGAGTGAACTCAATAAATACTCCCATATAGCCTACTTATGCGACTGTGAGTACCCAGATGCTAAATAGAGCATGTCCACGTACAAAGCAAAGCACGTGCTACTCAAATCCGTTTCTCCAGCTGTTAGATATTCTTACCCACATAGTCAGCTTCACGCCGACACATAAAATGATAAATAACAGGGCTTTTTAATTGGTGGGCAAGTAATCTTCATGAACAGATGAGAAAGCAATATGTGTGTGTGTGTGTGTGTGTGTGTGTGTGTGTGTGTGTGTGTGTGTGTGTGTGTGTGTGTGATTTTGCACGCCTTCTCTTTTTTCATTTTTGTTTGTTTTGTCTATACGCTATCTACTTCAGTTTAATTTGCGGGTTTTCTTAACTTTAAAATATTAGCCATCGGTCAGTTCCTTGGGCATTTTTTAACTAAATATTATCTCTTTCCACTTGATTACCTATTTTCTAAGACGTCACATATTTGATCAAAGCCAATCTGTCTGTGTTTGTTCAAGCTGAGAGTTTAAACATTAGAGAGAAGGCCATCCGTTTCGATAAGGTTTTGTATTCAAAGTTAATATCATTTACTTTTTTTCTTTTTTAATTACTAGATGAGTTTCTTTTAATATAAAGCGATACAAATGTGGTTGTGTATAAATCGAGAAGAACAAATTTACGCTCTTTCGCATAAAAAGAAGATTTTTTTTCGTTTTTATCAGGATATATCCGTTGTGATCATTTTACTGGGCTTTGGAAACAATAATAGTTTCATTGCGTTGATTGGCTGCTACGTGCCAGACTCAACATTCATGTATGTGCAAAGAATTTAGCGTATGGCTTTTTGTGAAAATATTTAAATTATTTATTTTATAATCACATGAAATATTTCAAATTACTTATGGCAAACGGGGATTGATAATATCACAGACAACCTATTAATAAAGAAAGTCACTATTTATTCTCATTTTCAAAATTATTCCTCAGGACAGAATGCACGTTTCTTGTTCTTTTTACTCCCATTTCGTATTCAAGATACTGTTACCCAGCAATATGATGTCTTATGTAAATCCTAATAATGTCCCCTATATAACATTTATCTTCTACTCGGCCTTTAATGGACCTTTTTAGACGTATATTCATGAGCAGGAACAGGCCTACTGCGTTGGCAAATATGTGTTGGAAGGGGAGAATGTGAACAACTTGGAAGATTATGCCTGTTTACGATTCATGATCGCCCATTTGTATTTGCGTAAGTGAACCCAAATGGAACTGGAAAATGACTCTTATTTCTTATCCCGTGAAGTTAACCATTACACCACCTGCACATCTAAGATTACTGTATTGGTTACTGACAAGTGGTCACTCATCTTGGTATTGACTAGGCTCGACGTTGATCGTTTGAGAACCGGTGTTTCAAATTAATATAAGCCATATGATATTATCAGCTTGTCGAAGAATTAGAAATCTTATTCTGCTAGATTTACAAAATACAGAGCATTATCTCATGCTATTGAGATATTTCTGTTCGTACAGTTTTAAGTTAAGCAGGTTGTCCACTGTTTCTTTATTCTTTTCGATTTTAACGAAGAACATGATGTCGGTCCTTTGCTAAACACTCGTAACAGAAGGCATTTCTTCTGAATTTGCAAGTTAGTTAGGAAAATAAAAAAAAAACGATAAATTGTTAGAATCGAGTTGAGTTATTTATCGCTTTCATATTTTATACAACACAATTTGTTGAATAGCATAAGCAGTTAGTTTTGTCTTGTTATTTTTGTTCTGGTGCACTTATCTTATTACAATACAACCAGAAACCGACCAGCCACAATGCATACGTAATATATTCTACCGTCTAATATTCTAATACTGAATTCCAAAGTAAAAGTTTCATAATCATTTGAAAGACTGAATGGACACAATCTTCCTACATGTAGACCTTCCGTCATTTATCCTTGTTCTGTAAAAATTTATTTGGATCGACATACAATACTTCACCGATGATTACAATGTGAGTGAATTCTATCATTACTAATTGTTCATATCTTTAAAACTTAGGAATTGGCTATATAGAATATTATTTCAAATCAGCGAAGTGTTTTTGCTCGCCTTGTTTGCACTAAATATATATCTGTACTACTGGCCCTCGGACTTGAACTCACGATTATTATATAAATTTCGAAATTACCTAAAGTTAACTTGGATCGGCAGAATTTCTGATCAAAGCTAAAAGTTACAACGACTGATAATAACAACAAAGTTGGGAACATTAGTCTGAATTTAAATGATGTAAATAAAGATAATTCCTCATCGCAGAAATCCAAACTAATGTTTTAATGTTCTTAAGTACGAAGATAACTGATTTTTAATATTCCTTAGGGTATCAATAACGGCAGATAAGGAACGCTAAATTAGATGTTTGCTGGGCCAATGTAAAATCGTGACGAGAAATATTCGACCTTACAGTGGAATACAAAACTTAACAAAACATAGAATGAACAAAACTTATCGATTTTCTATTCAATAGACAATGTTTCAAACGAAATTTGAAATAAGTATTTAACAGATATATTATTCGTTCTATAAAGACCAACTATTGGAAAGACTGAGCTGCACTGAACACCTGCACTAAATTGCATAGCTGTTACGTGAAGTAAATAACAGTAGCGTCAGTTCTCCTCTATATGTCATGTTCTTTCATATCGTATGCTATAATTGTTCTCCACAACCACCTATCTTTTATAAGTCGACATTTGTCTCCATATTATGCTTTTAGTCTCTGTTCTGCTCACCATGTACACAAGCGTGTTAGTTACCTGCTGCTTTCATCTTCCCATTTTGTCTTTAATACGTCCTGTAAGTGTTAAATTCTCTAAGCCCTCTTTCCTCACTATATTATTTCAACTGTCTTTTTCTGATTCTAGATGTTCATTTTGTTTCATTGTTCGTTAAATCTTGCTCGTTACTTACATCATCCATCCATACTATTCCCAACATCCTTCTGTAGTACAAATGTCTTTTGCTTAAAATCCCTTCTTCACCTACGAGATAAAATCCATTTCCATTTAGGGGGTGGTTGATATTGAATAGCAGTTCAATATTTTCTTTTTTTCTAATGAATATCTCTTGTTTCTTAATACTTTGCTTAGCTTTTGGAAGGCATCTTTCGCTATTCCAGTTCGCCTTCGGATTTCGTCTCACATTTTCCATCTTCAGTTAACACACTTCCTACATAATTTAATTTCTGTGCTTGCTTTGACATCTCCAAAATTATCAAGCAAGTACTGAAATGTAAAATCCTTTAACATAAGACAAATATATAAAACATCGATGAGTTTTATAACAATTGTTGGGTCTTTATTTTTATGTACCATGTTCCTTCAGGGCGTCGATGTTCATGGCTCTCCACTTCACCCTATCCCTTGTAGCTTTCAATAAGATTCGTCCCTCTGTCACCTCCCCAAGTCTATGTACTCTCATCCAGGCATATTTTGCTTTCCCTTATCTCGCTTTCCCTCTATTTCACCCGTGAGTATCAGATTCTCCAAGCCCTCATTTCTCATTACGTGTCATAGAAACTTCATCTGCCTCTTCCTGATGTTAAGGTTAAGCTTCCTTAGCCGTTCATAGTAATTATTATCTCGGTAGTAATAATGCTGGCCTGTTTGCTAATCACTGTTTTCTAGCGAAATAATTGATATGTTTACTAAGCTAATGGGACTATGGGGAAACAGCGTCTCAGGTTGGAAGGACAAGCATATTAAATCCTCTGGTAAAGTTTTACACTCATTGGCACTGAGATTCAGTAAATAAAATAAAACACAGTAGAAGTACAAGTGACGGTAATAGAATCAATATATATCACATTTCGGATTGAATTTTTGTGCATATTTCACGATTTCTGTTGTCTTCATCATCCAAAGATTGGAATTAATTTAATATTTATCCTATTAAAATCCTTCTTAAATAGTAAGAACTACAGTTTTTCTATTTAAAAAGGATTTTGGTCATTGTTTATGACAGAGAAATAAAATTCAAATTTTCTTTACACTAATTGACATCTATAAATATAATTCAGTGGATTTCTGTGTTTGTCTTCACTCGAGATCCATCCAACTGATTTTGACAAAACTTGGCACATACATTGTACAATATGAGAGATAGATTGTTAGCGTAAAAAATTGAACATTTTTTAAAAATCGAACTAAAACCGATCAAAAATCGATAAATTCATATTTTTTCCACTGACTTCGTTTAAACTCGATATGTAAGTTACTTTTATCATGACGACGTCAACGTTACCTCATTTTTATTTCAACTCCACTGCGTTTAGCGAAAAACTGATTTCAACACAAATCGACGTTAACACAAATTTTAAACTAAAAACACCCTCAATTTTCAAGCAATCTAAAACAAACTTCAATCATTTGTAGCCAACAATAAGGTGCTTGTTTAACTGTCATTTTACTTGATAATTGAGTTAAAACATATATTGAAAACCTGCGTAAATAACGAAAAATGGCGATTTTTTCGTTGATGTTTCAAACAATTTTCATCAGACTTAACAATTGCTTTATAGATGTATCCTCTTTTACATTCCGAGTAACACACTGACAAACTGAATTTCAAAAACTCCAAAATAATTGTGATCTGAAGTGTGTTTTTATGTTGCTTGTTTGACTTTACATGTCCTCGTCTAAATTCGATTGAATAAATACAGACTACTTCTGATATATCTGTAACTGCATTAATTCAAATTATTTTTAATGAAAATGCTTTAACGTAATTTAAGAAGATAAATTCTGTCACATCTAAACCTGATGCTTTTTTTGCTACATTCTAATTTAACACTTTTTCTGATCGACCAGCTTGTTATGGCTGCTAGTATGGTATAAAATGATGACTTTTTTCTACAACCAGATATGCCACTGAAAGTTAATGGAAATGACAAAACACCTCATCAATATAACTAAATCCACTTTTATCTCATTCGAATTTATAAATTGTTTATGCAACAGAAATATATATCAACAATCACTGAAATTATTTACAAAGAATCCTTCATTAAAAACCAAACAAATAATTTGATTTACCAGAAAAATAAAATCTCAGCAAATGCTTTTATGAAAAGCAAAATCGGAAGAAAATAAAGTCAAGAACAATAATATATATTATCGTGTGGAACTTAAAGATAAATACCGTTATTTCCGAAACTCTGCGAATGTTTTTCTTTTCCATTTATCGATTAAAATGAACATGCAAATTATTAATGTTATATATCTTATCAACAATATACATTATAAATATCAATTGATAAATTAAATCTAATTTATTAATATTATGGACAATTTGTTCAAACCAGAAATGCGTGAGAAATAACTTTCAGCATAGAATCTTTGGTTAAAACTTATAATTTCAGCAGTGAGAGTCGAGGTAGCTTATGGAAAATAAAATCGAAATATTCACAGAAGAAGCAAAGAGAAGCTACATTACGGCGGTGGGATAATGGCCAAAACCGAAATGCCAGGCCATGATAATCTGTAGACACATAGAAAAGGCACCAGAACAAATATGACAGCAAGGCATAGACGAATCGTAGACTGTTAGATGTGCAAGATAGTTTTTGGCGAGAATTATTTTCAAGCAAAACACATTGAGTTGATTTTGGTAGCAGCAAATTTAGTCATTGATTAAAAATAATCATTTCCTTTCATGACATTTCAGAACGTGAAAACAGGAAGATGAAGTGAGTTGCTCTCCTTAAAGTCAGCATCATCTGCAAGGCTAAACTTTATGAGTCAAGAATAGAAATGGTAGAGTATTAGTGGACAAAGTATTCTTCTTTATCGGCAGATGTTACCCTTGAAATTGATTGAACAAACGAGGGATTCTAGAAATATCATTTTAACACACTCTCACAAAGCTGCCAAGGATAAGGCTGCGATTTTATCTCGTATTTACTAGAAGTTACAAAAGCCTTGATGCCGGCATATAACCAAGAATAAACTTCAGAGGCACAATTATTATTAGAGATACGAAAGATATAACTCGAAGGGCCATCTCTTAGAAGATTGCCATATTAATCCCAATCAGAATACCGATAACAGAAAGAAGTCCTTTGAATAAGAGGTCCATGCCTAACAGATGATTCAGGGTTAATAACAACGGACACGAATTTAAAAGAGAACGGTGTTTCTAAATTCGAAAATAGTCAAGATAGGAGGTATGGAATAAATTGAGTAAAGAAGCATGTTGGTCAGAATAATTAAGGAAACAACTAGGGAATCAACTATTTGAAAGGGAGAGATAGAAAGAGAGAGACACACACATAGAAATCTGTATATCGGCAACATTAGTAGTATTAGAATGATGAATCGACTTGGTGTGATGGGCGTTAAAATGGAATAAAACTGAAATATTACAAGTGTCTATGAAATATTGCGCAAACCCTCAGGTTGTTTCTCAGCAATTTCAACCACATGACGAAACAAGCCTGATGTAAAAAAAGGGAGATACAGGTTGGTTTCTCGAAATTAAATGAATGCATACCGTCAATAGATAATTCCAAATAAGGGTTCAATTGAGTAAATACCTGTTAATATGTAAAGTAAAAAAAAAACAAAAAAAACTTTTAAATAAACTAGAGAGAAAATTAGGCGAGATGGCTACTATGCAGTGCATTAATATTCAGAGTACAGTTTTATGAATCAAACATAGACTAAAGCAAATAATAATTTTGAACATCAAGAAAATTTAACAAATTTTCGAGTTGAATAAAAAATTAGATGTTGTGAACATTGGAACTGAAAAGGCAGGAGATATAGAAATAACATAGTAATCTGAACAGTGTTGAAACAGAAATTCTAATAAGCATTAAATGAATCATTAATAAGGAACCTGTTTCAAAGTGAACAAATAAGAAGAAATTTGACGAAATGAAAGCAAAGATAATTAAGGCAAAGTATAAGTAAATAATATTGAAGGAAATATTACAGAAAATGAAACAGTCAATACAAATGGAAAATATTATAAGAATAACAAGAAATGAAAGAAATTAGAAAATAATTCATTTGAATTTAACCACTCTAAATGTAATAAAATCTTTTAATGCAGAATTCCTAATATCAACGGAAATGCGAGGAAGACAAAAGCTAGCCGAAGAAATAAATATAAATCAGCATCATCATAAAAAGAGATAAAAAGGCGTTAAGATTCTTCAGGCATAATTCTTAATATTAGAAGAACTAAAGTAATAAAAGTGAAGAGGAAGAGTTTGTAAAAATAAAACCAATATATGAGATAAAAAGACGAAAATAGGAGGCGAAACGTAAAAGATTCCTTAAAACAACGCATTCAACTAAAAGCACAAAGAGCTAGGATATATGAGAAAAATAAATTAAATAAACACAATACTAAACTATTTGGTAAATATTCAATAGTGAAATCAAGATATCAACGAAGACTATAAAGAAATGTGAGAAAGTTTAGGAATATGTTATGAAGAAAATAATTATAAAAAGATTAAAATTTATTAAGAAATCGGGAAAGAAATATACAAATTATATAAACTAGAATATAACAGCATAGATGCTTGTGCAAATAATTAAAAACCACAGCTTTAGTTGCCTTTCTTTCACCAGACTGTCAGGTTTAGATCCACTGGAGTGACGGGGCATAATCGATTTCTATTTTTTACCTCGGTTTAGGTCATATGCAGTTGTTTGCAGTAATATGAATCTATTTTCGGGGTTTATGATGAAATTTTATTGGCGTTGAAAAACATTGCATCAACAGTCATTGCATTAGATTCTTATTCCACCCAGGCACTATTGACTCGACTGTCGATTAGTTGTCCTACAGCCATTGTCTCCAATGGACGTTACTCCAAGGAAGCTTACGAAAATTGTAACGCTGCACGAACACACTGGCAAGCATTACCATTGCGCAAATCAAAGTACTATAGACTGGTTCGAAAACTCTCGTGATTTAAATCCAATCGAGTATCTGTGGCTAGTCTGCAACGAACGATTCCTGACATGGACTTACGACGTACTAACATGTGCACTGAGTCATTTTTCTTTCGGAAAAGTGCGAAAAATATGAATAATAACGGAATTATTCTTTTTGTTTCAATTAATGTGCACAAGGGTGTAGCTCTCTTGAAGAAATACAACACTCTCTAAAAAATATATATATATATATATATATATATATATATATATATATATATATATATATATAAACTGAAACAGTAAAGTTATGTAAAGTTTGGTTCAATCCCTATATAGGGATACACAATCCACTGGCATATCTCTTTCGTTATGATATTAGATCGATACTCAGAAAGTTTAATATACGGTATTATTTATTTAAGCCTCCAGATTGATAACACTGCAAACCTCTAATTGCAGAACAGTGATATACATATCAACAATATAAAAAACATTAACATAGATTTGAAGTTATGCATAATATCAGTTTCTTGAAACTAATAATTCTGTAGAGGAAAAAGTTGCCAAAAATATTCTTGCAGCTGCAAAGATCAGCTGCTTGCTAACGAACAAGATTCAAGAAATATGTATATTTTGGAATAACTTATCACATGCACAGATTATCTTCTATCAAATATACCCTGATATATTCACCTATTTCCTTCCAATTTCGCTTTTTCCTGACATCCAATCAGAACAATGTACTTGTCTTTAGAGCATCTTTGTCTATTTCCTAGTTCTTTCTTTAATGTCTGTCATGGGGTTGCGACCTGCTACAACCAGACCAGGTACTCTAAACCTGCTTGGCGCAACACATTCACCATCAATCGACTCGGTTCTTTTTTGGGGTTATTTTCAAAGTTTTGATTTGGCATTACATAATTCGAGGTTTTCGTGGTATGTGCAAGGCATCCTTCATTAATGTTTTTATAGTGACACCATCACTAGGCGTGTTGGCATCTAAGGACAAATGAGTCTCACCCACCTTTGTTATTGGTTGTGTAGCACAACTAATGACGTAAGTTATTTGAAGGTACCAGCTACTCACTTCTCAGCCTTTCTCCAGTTGGTACCAAAGATGTAGGTCAGAAGTTGAACTAGACTGATAGAGGCTATATTTTACTTGAGACAATGGAATAATTTATAGGCGAACATTAGTCAAGTCAGTCTACCATTCCGTCATTGACTGTCTTTAAAGTTTATTATTACTAGTAGTATTGTTATTATAATTATTGTTATTATTATTATTTTATTTCCTTTGATTTCTGATGTGTACTGTTTATATTTCGGATCCCACCCAGGGACCTAAGGTTAGAAATGGTATCATGGCGTTTTCCACTGAAAAAAATACATAGACAAAGCACTTCGTAAGGTTCGGACTGTACTCGTGAGAACAATTTTTTATATTCCCTTAAAGCTTCCAGGTATCCCTTCAATTAGTCTGCAAGTATATTTTCCAACCAATCCGAGGGCTCCAATTCCAACGGGGATTGTTGATGTTCCCATGTGCCACATTTTTGAGATTTCGATTTCAAGGTCCTTGTATTTTGATAGTTTTTTGAATATTTTCAAAGATACATTGCAGTCTGCAGGGACTGCTATATCAATAAGGAGGCACTTTTTTGAGTGCGATCTCTAATAAAAATATCTGGGCGGTTAGCTTTGATTGTTCTGTCCCATAAAATTGTACCAGGTCTTATCTCCGTAACCGGGTCTGATTATTATTATTATTATTAATATATCAACATTTTTTATGTTCATATCTTGAGGACGAATGAAAATACTATATTTAAAGTAAACCAAAAAAAACTCATTACGTTTCTAAATATTCTTGGTATAACTAATAGAGCAAGCTTTTGTAGCGTTCAAAAAGTGTATTTTAAGTTACAATGAAATATGGTCGAGGGCCCAATCACTGCCGGTTTGTGTTTTATATTTTGCTGTTGGATTTTCCACAATCAAGCAAATACAACCTTCAGGTCAGAATAGTTTCTCATTGTTTCTGTTTGTTTACTTGTGATACTGTAGTCAAATGATATGGCCACATCAACTATTTGAGATTTATTTTCAGTTTTGAAGTGTATATCTGATCTTTGGTATTTAATAATTCTATCTGTGTGTAATTCATAGTCCCATACTACCTTTGGCTTGATTTTTCCCTTCATTATTTTCAATGTTACGTGCTCCTACTATTTCCTGGGTACGTTCTAGCCATATATTTTATTAAATTAAACACGGTCATGTCGTCTTTTATACTATCTCTATGCTGGCATCTCACAGCCTCTGATTAAATGTGTAACATTCTATTGTTTTTCTCCACAAAGCTTAAACATTTCTTCATCTACATTTGGTGCACGTTGATAGCCATGGCTTTCTTATGTCAGTCATTTTGCTGCACATCCATGATTACATTTTCGATCCATATTTTCAGGTCAGATGTCTTCAACATTTGCATTGCTTTTTCGAATTGTCTAATAGTTGATCACGTTTGCCACCTTGAGATGATCTTCTTACACTTCACCCTCATCAATACCCATTTATATTCACGAAAATTGCAGCAGTTCATCTTCACTGTTCACCAACGTGTATAACAGAGATTTTCGTTCAGTTACAACTCAGTCAGCCAAGCTTAGATTATCCGCGTGACATCAGATCAATTCATGTAAAGTCTGCCGATGTTAGACTTAAGGTGTAGTGCACAAATCGTGTCCAACTTTTTATCGGTCTTCATAGTTGTACCGAATTTAAAATTGAAGCACGGTCCAGAGACGGATATGGAATATAATAGCCGCTGATCTGGCATCTCGTCTACAGTCAATTATTACAGATATGCTCTGACTTCCCTCTATCTTTTTTACAAATATTTTCATGGCAAGTGCTCCGACGAGCTACTTTCACTGATATTTAAACTGAATAAAATTAAGCG
The DNA here is from genome assembly GCA_903632075.3 of Acanthosepion pharaonis. Classification (NCBI taxonomy): domain Eukaryota; kingdom Metazoa; phylum Mollusca; class Cephalopoda; order Sepiida; family Sepiidae; genus Acanthosepion; species Acanthosepion pharaonis. The sequence continues at coordinate 518,023 of CAHIKZ030000156.1, forward strand.
TGCTACTAATTTGGCATACCGTTTCTACCATTTCACTGTCGAAACAGTTAAATGTAACCGCCACTTCTCCTCCAACCGATTCTTATCTTGAACTTCCAGATAGTGGAACTCTTTTCCTCTTACTTACTTCCCAGATAGCTATACTCTTCAAATATCCAAATATAATGTCAACCGACATCTTCTGATAACTTGATCTTGATTCGCGTCCATGTCTTTATCGTTTTCTCAAACATCCTTCATTACTCTTGCTCTCACTCTCTGTAACTACTTGCTTGCTACTGGCACTACCCCCTTTCTTGGGGTTATATGCTTAAAAAACTACCGCCACAGTGTCCGAATCTATTGCTGCATTCAACTTCTGAGAGTAAAGTTTTGAGTTACTTTTTTGATATTCTTCATATGTTTCCCCTACTCTGTCGTTCATAAGTCTATTGAATATGTCATCGATTTCAAGAATTCCTCAGTACTTTTTTTCACGTACATTAAGTGTTACCATTACTTCTTCAGAGTCTTGTTCATTGGCACGATAATGCGCCTTCTTACCTTGCCATAGACAAAAGAACAGTTGGAATTTCTGAGCCGCATATATAGTTCCTTACTGAATTCTATTACTGTCTTCAAAATCACGGCCTCAGATTCTTTCAAGCAGCTTCAGATCATAAAGTCATTTACAATTGGTCCATTCTTTTGAAGCTGGTTGCCGATGTTGACATCCCTGATAGAGAAATACGTATCAATTCAATCACAATATAGAAGAATTGGACTAGAGTCACCTTGAAAAACACCTCTTTCATCAAACCAATGTATTCCGTATTTCAATAAAAAACAGTCTTAAAATGACTCATACTATGTCCCTGAAGATTATTAATATCGACTGGAATAGCAAACATCTGGAATGTTTCAAGACTGAAATCAATCAAAACCACACATAGATTTGTTCGATGTTTCTTACCATGACTCAGGATCATTTTGTTAATCACTAGATGATCCTTATAAACGTTCAGGCCCTTACGATACGTTTTCTCCTGGTTAAAAACAAAACAAAACATAGAAAAACTGATATGCTTTCACGCCAGCTTTTCTTATCTACCCTTTCGAAAATCAGTCCCATTCTCTACAATTACCTTTGTCCTATTTTCAGTATCATTCTACTGGTCACCATTTAATCAGAAATAGAATCGCTAGATAGGCATTCATCGATGTTCCCTGCTATTCTCTCGCGTAAAGCAGAAAATCTTTACAGCAAGAAATACTTGTAACCAATCAGTGTCAAGTGCCTTGCAATTCAAGAAGTTCTTCACTTGTGGGGACACATCATTCAACACCTTTGTGAATAGGGTCCTGTTTGGACTTGTTCAGCAATTCCCACTTACCCATTCAATCAATTATTATTATTATTATTATTATTATTATTATTTTCTTTGATTTCTGGCGTTTACACATTTCTTTCCGGGTCCTGCCCAGCGACCTAAGGTTAGAAATGGCATCATGACACTTTCCATTGACAAAAAAAATATAGATAAAGCCCTTCGACAAGTGTGGACTGTACTTGTCAGAACAATTTTTTGTATCTCCTTGAGGCATGGAATCCCTTCAATTAGTCCACTGCAATCATTTCCAACCAGTCGTAGGGCTCCAACTACAACAGGGATATGCAACAATTTTTATTTCAAGGCCCTTGTATTTTGACAGCTTTTTGAATATCTTCAAAGATACATTGGAGTCAGCAGGGACTGCCATATCAATAAGGAGGCATTTTTTTGTTTGTGGTCTTTAATAACAATATCTGGGGGCGGTTGGCTTTGATTGTTCTGTCAGTGTGTATTGTGTAGTCCCATAAAATTGTAACAGGTCCTATCTCCGTAACCGGGTCTGGGTGGTGTTCATACAATTTTCTTTCAGTTTGCTTCCCGTAGAACTTGCAGATTTTCCAGTGCAGATATTGGCCCATTCTGTCATACAGGGTTTTATTTTCAGTGGGTGCCAATATCCTGTAACCTGATACAAGATGATCAATCGTTTCTGGATATTTATCACAGAATCAGCATTTTGGGCTGACACAATATTTTAGTATATGTGTTTGATAATTTTTAGTTAGCAAGCATTGGTCCTGTGCAGCAAGGATAAAACCTTCAGTTTCAGCTTTCAACCCCGCACTACGTAGCCACTGATAGGTACGGGGTTTGTCTACGTCAGCTTGTTTAGTACGGGCAGAGTATTGGCCATGAAGCGGTTTATCTTGCCATCGCTTCTTTATATGGTCGGTTGCATTCGTCTTTGCTGTCTTTTTTTTAAGTATTTTGTAGTTTCAACGGTGTATTGTGCTGTACTTGCATCTCTACGCCTATTTGAAACTCCATTTTAAATTTTTTGGCTTCTTTTATTACTGAGTAAAGACGCTTACTACTTTCATGTTCCTTGACGCATACCATGATCCAGTCTTCTGTAGTTTCCAAATATGTTTGGAAGCCAATTGTTGTAGTTTTGTAGGACAGTTCTAGTTGAAATAATCCTCTGCCTCCTTCGGATCTGGGCACATACAGACGATCGACATCAGCTTTGGGATGATGCATGCGATAGCAAGTGAGAAGCTTTCTCGTTTTGGCGTCCATTCGCTTAATTTCAGCTATGGTCCAGTTAAGGACATTAAAGCTGTATTGCACCATAGAGACAGCCAATGTGTTTATGGCTGATATCCTGTTTTTTGTGTTTAGCTCAGTATTTAGTACCAGACGTACACGCCTGTAGTACTCTTTTCTTATTTTTTCCTTCATTTGGGGGTGTTGTATGCCATCTCCTTCGCTAATTCCTAGGTACTTATAAGCTTCATCATACTCAAGTTCCCTAATCTTTGTGACAAAATCTAAATCTATTAAGGGTGTTTCTGTAATTCTACCTTTCTTGAATATTACTTTTGCACAATTATCTAATCCGAATTCCATAGCAATGTCGTCACTGCAGTATTTTACAATATTTAGGTGGCCTTTCAACTCATTGTCGACTTTGGCAAAGAATTTGAGATCATTCATGTAGAGTAGGTGATTGAATATTTTCTTATTTATTTTGTAACCATAGCTACTGTTGTTCAGTTCATGCGTAAGGTGAATTAAGGACGAACAAAACAGAAGGGTGACAGAGAGTCTCCTTGAAAGATTCCACGTCGGATATTCAGACGGTTGGATATGGCAGTGCCCCTGGTGTGACTAAGGTATCGTTTGGTGTTTCACATTTCCATGCTGTGCATAAAGAAAATTTAATACCACAGGGGAGACGTTGGACATTTCCAAAGTTTTAAGGATCCAAGAATGTGGAACACTATCAAAGGCTTTACGATAATCGATCCACGCTAAGACTTCTACGTCGTCTCCTGCAATTTTCCAGGATCATTTTATTTATCAGTAGTTGATCTTTGCAGCCATATGAACCTCTTCTGCATCCCTTCTGTCCCAGCGGAAGAATGCTGTTTGTTTCGAAAAAGGAATAAGTACGGTTCGTCAGTACAGACGTGATCAACTTATACGTTGTGGAGAGACATGTTATCGGTCTAGAATTTTTCGGGTCGTCTGTTTCAGTTTTTGGTATTACATATATAATACCTTCAGTAATCCATTCCGGGATTTTATTGGAATTATTTACAAGCGTTGATAATGTTTTTTCAAGAATGTTATGGATAGATGAGAGATGATAAAGCCAGAAATTGGGAACCTTGTCATTTCTTGGCGATTTACATTATTTGGGATTTCATTAGAGCTTGCATAACATCATATGTGGATATATTTTCCAATTCTTGCAGAGGTGTATCTAGCATTCGTTCTTCTTCACGCCGATCCATTCTGCATTTGGCTTATATTCCTTTGGCCGGCTCCAAATATTTTCCCAAAATATCTGTACATTATCAATCGATGGTGGCCTTTCGACATGTATAGGTGTTTTTCCAATTTCCCTGTAAAATTTCTTAAGATCTGTTCGGAATATTTTACTTTGGCGATAGAACCTACAACGTTTTTCGTATCGTCTTGTTCTCTGCGCCTTTAGCTGAAGTTTCTGCTTCAGCATTTCCTTGATTGATGGGATATCAATTAGGGATTTAATGTTCTATTTCCGCTTGATCATTTTGCACTTACGTGTGGAAATTTTAGGGTTTCTTGTGAGCTTATCTAATATAGAAAGCTCACATTTGATTTGTTTTATTTCACTAATCAGTTTGGTTTTCCAACTGGTTTTCTGTGTCTGTTAATTTTATTTATTGTCTTGACTCCAAGGTTCTGAGTCGCTGTTAAAGCTGTTGCGTATATGACGTTGTCAACTTTTGTGATGTTTCCCGGTGGTTTATCTGTTAACAGTGTTTCCAGAGCAGCATTGTATATTTTTACGATGTGCTTGTTGGAATTCGTCATATGAATTTTGGGGAGCTGTTTGACAATTGTATGAAAATTACTCTGCTGAGTACTTAGATGACGTCATTTTTCGCTTCAGTGATTTCAGCTTCTTGGTTTTCAAGGAATTCTAACTTATTGTCACTGAAGATCACTCCAGGTGCAGTTTCTGGAGGACTGTAGGTTGTGTTTATGGTAGAGTCTTGGGTTTCATTTCCTGGGAGATTATCTCGTATTTCATTTGTTTTAGTTTTTCCCTCATCCTCTGTCACATTCCTTATTTCTACATTCATCGCATTAGAGTTTGAGTGATGGGTCATAGTATTTTGTCTTATATCTAATTTTATCTTATCTATTTCTGCCTTTGAGAGTCTGTTGTTTCGCATGATGTCCCTACGGACATTGGCAAGCATGTTTGGATTGAGGTTAGAACGTATATCATTTCCCACCATACTTCTCCATATTTGGTATGTTTGATTGCTGTTGTTATTTGTGGGGTTTTCGAGTGCAGTGAAGAAGGGTGTCATGACTTGTCGATACTCTTCGCGGCTCCATTTCGTTCGTCACTTGGTCCAAGGCTGGCAATAATCCGGGTTTGGTGACCTAGTGTCTCTTCGTTTGTGGAAGATTTTGTTCCAGTGACAGATTTTTTGTCCTCAGACTGGTTCCTCTCTGAGGGATGCGGCCCTTGTTGTCCCGGGTGACGGCCGTTCCGGTATGAAATTTTATTCGTATTCATTGAAATTGGTAGAGATGCGTTTTAACCTTGACGGCCAAGGGGTAATTATGTTCAGGTTACCAACTATATGACGAGTCTCGAAGAAGATCCAAGAGCACGCCCAACCAATGAGATTGGCTACAATATGGATTTATTAATATATCGAAGGTAGAATAATTCATAATAGTGTATAATATTCAGTGTGTAGACTATACTAAGTTTTAACTTAGTATATGTCGGAGTGACCACTCCAAGGGGGAATATCAGATTTTAGTATATAGAGTTAAAAAAAAGAGAGAAAGGAAAGAGAAAAGGGAACTGAAAAAGAAAGAATTAACTTGAGCCAAAAGGATTTAGAATCATATCAAACTACAGGAAAAGTATCATTGAAAAATGGTACAGCATGTCTGGGGCATGGCACAAGTGACTTTCCACAAATGTTCAGTTTTTCGTCGCCAACGACAGATACTTCTCAAATTTTATGGGGTAGGCTGGACTTATACTACAGATTGGTAGGAGGGGATATGAAAGAATTCATTAAACAAAGGGGTAGAATCAAAGCAGTGAAAGTTATACGTTTCCGTTCATCTCCCAACCTACTAGCCGCTAAAATATATATTTTTAAATTTTCACTCAAAGAGACGACAGTCAAAGGGCAAAGCATTGTAGGAAAATTACACCTGTAGCCATGAAAAAAAAATACAATATGATTCCTGTCAATGCGGATACATACACATGTACACCGACAGAGATATGGGATGCCTAGGATAAGAGAAAAATAGACTCATTATTATTATTATTATTATTATTATTATTATCTGGCGTGCAGATACCTTTTCATACATAAATTAAATATATATTACATTCCTTAATGTTATATATGATCTTTGGTTATTAGATCAACACTTCTTGAACAAATGTTAACAATCTAGTCTGTCAGACGCCTGAAGTAATTTTCATCATTAGAGAGTTCCCATGTTGGAGGCCAGAACAAATTAATCTTCATAAATATCAATTATATAAAGCATACTTTATAGATAAGTTTGTTATAATTTTTAAATATTTCACTTCTTTAAATTTCTTGTATTTTTGAAGACAATATTAAAGCTTTTTAATCTTATTTCTGACAGAACTATTGCTTGACGACACGGTTATCAGCATAGAAAATTAAATCAGCTGTCAAAACATATAAATTTACGCCTCATCGAGAGCACTGCAAATTTAAGACTCGCAGTGACAGCGGCGTGGGACTGATACTGATGCGTTAAGATAGCGCATGTCTCGAAAAGTGAAGTCAATTACATTTGCTTCTTCATTTAGCCTAATTCATTTAACAATTTAGACTTTTACTTAATTTTATCAATTTTATTTCTTTCTAGTTGGTGGTGAAAACATTTCTGAAAAATTTCCTGCGTGTTTTCACCAACAGGTGTTATGTTACATCATGAATTCTGTTTTTTTTAGTTTGCCACTGATATATCCCGGAAAGGGATATATTTGTTCGAAATAGCAAAGTGGTTGGTGACTACTGTAACCGGGTAGAACAATCTAGTAGGTAACCGTAATGGTGTACTCCCTTTACCTCCACATCAGTCTGTATTTATGTCTGACACCAGATAATCCTATTACTATGAGTGGGAACCCAGGTGTATGCATGTTCATTACATCAGCCACATTATCATGTATCGAAATGACCTGAGGACGCAGATAAAAAAATATATATATATATATATATATATATATATATATATATATATATATAACATCTTGCATGAATTTCAAATATGTAAATAAACGCTACATAAATGCAATCATGTTTCGATGTGTATCAACGCATCTCGTAAGGCTAATGTTTAATGTAATATCCTATAATAAAGAATATTGCTCTACTATTGGATTGTATTGAGCCCTATTTTAAATTAATGTTATGAATGTTGGAATTTATATTCGATTTGTTCTCATTTCACACACACACACACACACACACACACACACACACACACACATATATATATATATATATATATATATATATATATATATATATATATATGGGACGAAACGGCCATCCAGTGCTTTCAGCATTCTGTTGTGGTTTCTTCTAGACTCGGTGAATTACTTAATTATGATTATTTGAAATCCTCCTAATTATTTCTCTCTGTATATCTTTACTTGAACCGGCTTCTAATGCTCTGGGGTGAGCGGCGTGAGGATAGTAGTCGTAGCTCGTGGAGGCATAGTCCTATGGGTAAAAGAAAAACTAGGAATCTGTGTTTGAGCGGCGCTATATCGAGTCTAGTTCGTTACCACTTCATCACCGAGAACCGTTGCTACAGTTCGTATGGCGTTTGCCTCCTATCATAACTGTTCGGGTTTTAGTTCCCGGTAGTGGATGTGCACTGCTGATGAGTCCCAAATAGTGGGCGAACCGGCCGTCCTGTGCTTTCTGCATTCTGTAAAGGTTTATTCTAGACTCGATGAATGATTTAATTATAATATATTCTCTTTTTTTATCATACAACAAATTGTATGAATTTCTAGTTTGTCTTATTTTAGGAGTATTGTAACGCATGGTTACATGGATTTAAAAAAGAAAAAAATATATAATTTGAGAAAAATATCTCATTTTTTATGTTTCACATATAAAAGATGGTCGACAGAAAAATAGATTTTATTTTAACCATTTCAACATTGGCGTCACCTATGTTTAATCAAGTTCATGATATGAATCCTAGCGAGATATCGTGTCAAATTCATGACAACACAACAAAACTTAATTCGATATCACATTAATATCTCCAAGACAAAAAAAGATACGCATCTCATGAGATGAAAGGAGCTCTCGGATTGATTGGAAAAAGGATTTTTCTCGAGATATTTCGTCAGTTGATGGAAAGCGGTTAATGGAGATAGAACTTTAAAATAAACAATGCTATTTTACATTCTTATCGAATGTGCTTATTCTGTTTACTTCTTTCCTTTCTTATTTGTTTCCTTCTGTGTAACGCTGAACTTAATATCAAGACTGTCAACAGCTTAAATCTGCTTCTTTTTTCGTAAGTTAGTAAGCAACTGTTTTGCTCCCTGCCATTACCTCAAATAAATAAGGGAGCATTCCATTTTGAAATCTTGAAAAGATGGAAGAAAAACAGTTATCAGAATATAATTGTTACCCCCAACTCTTAGAAAATTGGAGATAATATTAGCAAGAGAAAATAGCCCAACACTAACTCAAATGCCATTATTCATCAAATTGTTCTTCGTAATGTGTCATCTATACTTCTTAGTATAGTTTTTTTGTGTTTATTTAAAGTATGGGTTATTATGAATTATTTTAATGAGTAATTACGGAACCTTTTTCCAATCAAACCGAAGGCTCCTATTACAATTGCAATTATTGATGCCCACATGGGCCAGAGTTTGTTAATTTCCCCTTCAGATAGTTTTGACATTATTATTATTGTTGTTGTTGTTCATGACACTTTCCACTGAAGAAAAAAATACATAGATAAAGCCCTTCGTAAAGTGTGAGCTGTACTTGTGAGAAAAATCTTTTGTATATTTTTGAGACATGTGTTTTCAGGAATCCTTTCAATTAGTATACTGCAATCTTTTGCCAATCAATCCGAGGGCTCCAACTACAACAGGAATTGTTGATGTTCCCATGTGCCACATTTTTGAGATATCTATTTCAAGATCCTTGTATTTTGACAGTTTTTTTTTTAATATCTTCAAATATACATTGCAGTCTGCAGGGACTGCCATATCAATAAGGAGTGTGTATTGTGTAGTCCCATAGAATTGTAACAGGTCCTATTTCTGTAACCGGGCCTGGATGGAGTTCATACCAGTTATTATTATTATTATTATTATTATTATTATTATTTTATTATTATTATTTTTTTTTGTGATTTTTTGTTTGACATAATCCTTTAGCAAAAATAATTGATATAAAGGAAGTATTTTAGTAGATTGTTACAACGTGTATTGCATTCTGTACATTGTTTACATTGTTTATATCGTTTACATTGTTTATTTTTACATTGTTTACATACAACATTCTTGTATTTTTATTTCAATGACCCTTTGAACGTCTCTCAGATACTTTTTCGCATTACTATGAGATAACAGTGCTTATTTGGAAGTCTTGTTATTATTATTATTATTATTATTATTAGTAGTAGTAGTAGTAGTAGTAGTAGCAGTAGTAAGTGAGAAATTATAAATTCAAGCTTTTTCCCAACAGAATGAATGCGATGAACATTAAAATTTCCCAGCGAATTTTCTCCAAACCGACCACTGTTACATCACCCGCATGTCTAATGATCTATGTATTGTAATTTAAAATAAATATATACTAAATGCACATATTTGACGGTGTTGTTATTTTCTCTACTTCCTTGACAGTAAATGTTCTAGTTCATCTTACAGACCAATTCCTTTAAGTTCAATTATCACTGGTGTCTTTTCGATGTAGCCTAAAGTGAAACACGTCTCATGAACCAATTCTGTAATAATCGATTATGGTTGGGTTATTTACAAGTGCACCCTTGAGAAAGACTGTCAGGCGTAGTAGATAATCTCATTTATCTTTGATCATCACTGCTGGTTGTACTTATGTGAGTATTTTAGTAAGACAATCCTAAAGTACGTAAATATTTATTCGATCATAAGTTTAGTTACGGATAGTATTTGAACAACAAGATGCGATTAGATTGGACATGCGTATTTTCTAATATTGTCTACGCGAGAATCAAAAACGAAAGAAAAGTTCTAAAATTACCTGTCAGATACCAAACATCGATGTCATTATTCTTTGCTCGCGTGCAAAGCGTTTGGTAATCCATCCGCGTTCAATAAATAACACAGCCCTAGAACATAAGAATATCAAACTTAGAGATCAATGTCTGGTTATGTAAAAGCTATAATATATTAACCAGAACAGGCATATGCGTATCTATGATGGGAAACCTATACAGATACTTTTATCAGCAGACGCATTTCGATTTAATGCTGTCATATTTTTATGAAACGGTTCTGTTTGAAGGAAACATCTTTAATATTGAATGCATATAAGCTGTTAGTTTCATATTCCCACGTGTAATTACAACAGTAAGTACATGAGATTTCATTAATATTGAATTTCTACAAATAAATAATGCTTGTACAATATCCGAGCAGCAACATGCACAGGATTCAAACCTTGAAGCTTTCAGTCAATATCAATTTGCTTAGATATAGTATTTGTAAATGAAACTCTTTTGAAGTTCAACTTCAGAATGATGTGTTTAAGATAGGTAATAACGGTAATATTTTAAACTTCAGCTATTGGCAGACATGGCCATTATTTCTCAGTATTTTGTTACTGCACTTGATGTTTGATCATATTATAACTATAAAACTTACAAATTAATAAAAAACTGGAGATGATTTATTTTTCTTAGCACATCAGAGCTGACCCAAATGGAACAAAAGTAAAGATTTAGGAAAAGGGGTACGCGTAATTCCATTCATAATATAGACAATTTTGTTCCAGTTTATATATATATATATATATATATATATATATATATATATATATATATATATATATATATATATATATATATATATATATATTTTTCTTCATATATATATATGTATATATATAGAGATAGATAGATAGATATGTGTGTGTGTGTGTGTGTGTGTGTGTGTGTGTGTGTGTGTGTGTGTGTGTAATAATAATAAATAGAGACGATGCTTGCAATCCATTTCGGTTATAACTTATTTCATGAATATATTCAAATATTCATCTCTTCGGACCGAACATTTTTTTCTTTTAAATGGAATCAATTTTTCCAGTCAAAAAGAAAAAAAAGAGAGTAAAAAAGGAAAGAAAAGGGAAAAGGAAAGAAATATATTAAAGGAGGAAGAAAGAAAAATAAATCTTTCAATATAAAGTTTAAAAATCGTGTGAGACGAGAGAATTCATAAAAAATGGAGATTTTCTTAGTTGAATGATTGGAAATTAATATTTAATTTTGACTAGTGCTTCACACTAATTCTTATAATAATTATAATACTTTTATTTCTGTCATGAATCAGTGTTGTAGAATACTATCTTGGTAATATTGGAAGTCAGATATCGGAGCTTAGCGATGAAATTTGAATTCAGCTTTTGCAAGAATCTCTTCTGTTTAGGCAGAACAATAAAACACATTAATAAACAGAGATAAACCTACCGTTAACTAGTGACAAAGTGTTTGTGGCCTAATCGTCAATGACTGAGAAATTATTAGGAATATGCATCGGGAGTTACAATTTCCAAGCTTCGTTTACGCTTTTTTTCCAATTCATACTGCCGATTTGAAGTTCGTAGACGAACGATAATTTTATAACGAAACGCTACAGAAAAAAAAAATGTCTGTCTTCTTAATCTCACCCATAAAAGTTGCATAACGAGATATAATAAATCTACATGCATTCAACATTGTAAGTTATGTTGCATTAAACGTATAAATGGTCATAGGCTACTCAACTCTAAAATTAACATTCAAAATTTTGAAATTTTATCCAAAATGGAGGCACTGGGCAGAAGGCGGAAAAAAAGTCTATATATAATATATAAACTTATAAGAAAACTGGAAAACTGACGATATTTTGAAGGTGATTAATGATACCTAAAATCCGGTAAAATTAATATTATGCGGTTCCCAACATATCCCATATATGTACGAGTCTAATAAACTGTTTCTGTGGCAAACGAGTAATGCAATATGAAATTCTATACGTAGTGGAATCTCTTTATTTACTGGTCGTTTCCGACGTTCTTTTACAATTGTTATTAACGCGTCTCAGAGCTGGCCCAAATGGGACAACCGTCAAGATTTAGCAAAAGTGCACATTTCACATTCAAAATATATATAATACTGTTCCATTTGGGACAACTGTTTATATATAAATTGATAAAATTGCTTCTATTTGCACGTGAACATGCATTTATATAACGAGAAAATATATTTCAATGCTCTTTCTCTTCTTAAGTGTACATATATATATATATATATATATATATATATATATATATATATATATATATATATATATGAGTTATGAAAAACTGGGTAATCCGTATGGCTTTTGGAAGTGGAATTTGATGATCCAGCGTCCTTTAAAAGGGCTCAGGTGAAATAAATTGTTATAATGGAATCTTAAAGTGGCCTGTTTTTTTAATATATATATATATATATATATATATATATATATATATATATATATTGTGTGTATTTTAGGCAGAATTTTTACACTGATACATGTTTCATTAAATTGTATAGACAAGTTTTTAATAATTTATATTATGTAAATTCTTAAAATATTTATATAAAATACATCAATTGGATGCTTTAGTACGCATTGTCAATGATGTTTCTAGCCGAGTTTCATTAGGTGTTTCGGGTCTAACACATCATTCCCTCTCTCTCCACGGTGACGCAGCCGATACTGATCGGGTATCGACTTGTGTACCTTCCGTCAGCCACAGCCTTTTCCCAATCATCCGAAGTGCACACCATTCGTCTCTTCTTGTCAAATTATTGTCCAATGCCGGATAACTTCCGGTTCACCAACACTGTACATCTCCCATAAAAAAGGAAGGAAACACAGCATCAATTTATATCTTATCAGGAATATAGCGCCCTGCTTGAGTTGAAGTGATAAGTACAGATTTGATTCCCCTCACTTCGGGACATATACACAGAGGCAATATATATATATATATATATATATATATATATATATATATATATGTGTGTGTGTGTGTGTGTGTGTGTGTGAGAGAGAGAGAGAGAAAGAGAGAGAGAGAGAACACTTTTGTTATGTCAAGCGAAGAGAGCGAAATGATAGCGAGGAAGCGTTTATATTTACATAGACTGTTGACGTAGGGACTTACACTCATGGTAACTCCCAGTTTCCCTTCTCAAATATAGACTACATAGGAGTTAAGGTAAGTTAGGCTTAACCAAAGCATAGAATGACATATTCCCCCACCCTCCCTATACTGAAGCGATATCAGTTGTCAGTTGACCTTATCTAAAAGCGAAATTTGTTGCTATCATCTTCATAAAGGCCATCTGTGTGAAGCGGACCTCACAACAGTATAAGGATATCAGCTGAATGGACCAGAATTGAAGATTTATTTTTTCAGACGAAGGCTGATAGGAGAGGAAGGCTGGTTATCTATTAAGCGGCGTGTCCTAACAGTCAAAGACCAAGAATGCTTGACAGCCACTTGAAAAGTAATCCTTGACATCTTTCGTCACTACAACTCGCTTTACTCTGCCTCACACGCTTAAAGTAGAAGGTTTCAACTGAATATAAACACTCCGAATGCTAAAATTTCAAGAGTTTGTTCCTTGGGTAACGATCTGACCAAAGAGTTATTTTCCAACTGGAACGAACTGCACTCTGAGAACGAACTTGATGTTTGGTCTAAATTGGAACGCTATAATAGAAATGAATGTTACCGCTTATTATACACTAATAATTTAATATCTTATATAATTTAATATTTGATTTATTATTTTATTTATAATATATTTCATTTACTAGGTGTCTCTCTTTTTATTTCATATATTATTTTTGGATCTGAGTATATTTATTTAAAGACGATTTCAATAGATTTAAGATATGGGGTTTTACATATTTGTCAAGATGTGGCTGCAGATAGCGTAGCAAACGAATTTTTGTGTCTTAAATTAAACATTATATCTGCTCCCTTGTTCAATTTCCCGCGATGTACTAGAAAATTAGTCGCTTATTCATTTGCAGTAAGGAAGTGATACGTATTTGTATCAAACACTGTTACCAAATTATTATAATAATTACTAATCATTTCCCAAATAGAATATTCGTTGGGGTACGAATATTGACTGTAAAACCGTATAAAGCAAATTTCTTTTGAAAACTTGTTATATCAATTAATTGAACATGAAAATATTTTTATTATTTTCTGTAGTTTCAATACTTTAATAAAATAATCTGTTACACACAAAATCAAAAAGAACGATCATTTTATCATTGATTTTCATCTTGTAATTTCTCAAAATACATCTGAATCAAAACCATTAAGTGAATGCCTTAATTATCTATCGATATTCAATTATACATCAACGAAAAACTAAAACAACGAGAGTTTAGTATCTCTCTATATTTCTGAGATGAGGTATCGTGTACGATATTTACATTATTCCTCAAGGACACATGGCACAGTGAATAATGGCGTTGGTTAGATCCAGTGACAGGACCAAAAGAGTGTGAGTTCAATACCCGGTTAAGGCAGTGGAGAACTTGCAGAGGGGATTTAACAGGAGATAACTGATATCTGAAATTCATTAGACATGGCACGTGGAACTAGAACAGTTTACCCCAGTGAGCGAAATAAAGGGTTCAGTTCGACATTCCAGCCAACTGAAGAAAGCTGGAGCGTACAACGGCTGAAGCGTTGTAATAAATATGGCGACAAAGATGAGGACAATAGTCCGAATAATGTAAATAGCGAGAGTTTAATAAATAATACGGTGTCTTCATTCTGTATTGTCGATAGTTTTCATTACATATTGAACTGGCGATGAATGACAAGAGGGACTGATATTTGTTGCAAGACGATACACAAGCATACAGCTAAATTTGTCGTCCAATAACTGGGCAGTCTTATTAATCGAAATACAAAGTTGCTTTATACGTACGTAACCATATCTCTATACTCATTAGTTCTATGTTAATATCTGTGGGGTCCAAATTCGAGAAACGGAATTGTTATTTTCTTATCCAGTGTCTAATGCGTGATGTCAATGACTGGGAACCGAAATATTTATGGCAGCAGGAAATTAATGAAATGATAGCGGCCTAGTTTCACGTAGGGAGGCAAGTATAACCTAATTTTAAGCACATCTATACACGCACGCTTCCAAGCAAATCACGCTCAGTTATTTACGATCACATGAGAAAGATATTGAACTTTTTGCTTTTTATTAATTCCTTCACTGCCAATGTTTTTCAAATACAATCGGAGGACAGATTGTGGTCAACATTTATAAATATATATATATATATATATATATATATATATATATATATATATATATATATATATATATATAAATAGTTTTAAAAACAAAGAATGCATTGATTTTAATTTTAAAAGTCTCTAGGGCCCTTTCGCTAATCCAACGATTGTCTCCTGATGAGATGTTGGCTGAAAGGGCCCTAGAGACTTTTAAAATTAAAATCAATGCATTCCTTGTTTTTAAAACTATTTATAAATTTTGTACCACCAAACATTTGTATATATATATATATATATATATATATATATAACACAACACATGTAGCCTGATGATTGCGTTTAGCATGAAGCAGTCTGTCGCCTCTGAGTTTTGAATTCAATGTTCACTTTTATATTTATATACGTGCAATCATTGATATTGAGCAGTTTATCCCATAAATACAACATACGTAAAAATATATTTCTTCATATATATATATATACATGGTTCGTCAATATGAATAATAAGGATAGAGCAACATTTATTAAGTTTGATATAATGAATTTCTATTCCTCTATCTCCAGGGTTCTCCTTGTTAATAGTATAAACTTTGCAAAGAATGATATTGAGATAACGAAAAATGAAACTAATATCTTCTTAACAGCTAGAAAATCACTGCTAAAACATAATAATTCTATCTGGACTAAGTGACATAATGATGATTTTAACGTCCCAATGGAAGCCTATGATTCAGCGTAGTTTGCTTATCAGATAATATGAAAGAAATTTGCTTAAAATAAATAGACAAGACTTGTCTACATTGTGTAATGAAACAAGAATTAATGAAAATGCTGCCTAAACACACACAATATATATATATATATATATATATATATATATATATATATATATATATATATGTGTGTGTGTGTGTGTATGTGTGTGTCAGTGTGTGTTTGTGTGTGTATTTGGGCAGCAATCTCTCTTTTATACAAGTTTCATTGAATTTTTTTCTTACATTCATACAAGGGATTAAGAAGGATGCCATGTTTTTAATTATGACCATGGCACCAACGTGTTTATATTCTGTTTCTGGTAAGTACACCGCAAAAACTTAAGTTGTATAAATTCTTGTGAGAAAAAGAGGAAATAAATCGGTGACTTTCTGAACAATCCGTATATGTTTTATTCTCTAGAGAGATAACATTATCAAACTGTTCTTTTCATTTTCTCGAAAGCCATTTAAAAGTTTCTGGAATCGTCTGTCAAGAAGTGGCTAATTATGGACAAATGTTGGAAGACACTTCGCGCATGCTCAGTCTGCTCACCATTCATTTCTTCTCAGAACCTACTGCTTCGAAACAAAGAGAGAGTGGGTAAAAGAAAGGACATGATAATCCGTGACGAAAAGGCAAAAATAAGATATTTTAATAAGAAATTGTTTTAAAAGGAAATGTCGACATTTGTCTCTTTAGCTTTGATTGAAATATCGTTTCAATCCAAAACTAATGGAACGGCGAGAGATGCCCGCTTTGTCGTGTATATGCGAATAGACAGCAGTTTCAAGTGCGTCTACTGTCCGGACTAATTTATGAGACAAACTGCCCTTACATACAATTTTCTTTCTTAGTAGGTGTCTATGAATGCAACATGCCCTAATGTGGTAATAATTACGTTTGTTTTTTTATATAATTATATTGTCAATGTTACAATTGCTCTTGAATAAGACCAGAAAAATACATTTTGCTTTTCTTTTATTCTGTTGAATTATCTAATTCAATAATATTATTATAAATCTGCGTATTCTTTTCCTTCATTAGGTAGCAAGAATATTACGTCCGGACGATACCTCATAAATAATGGACTATTTTGTTTTGATCATGAGGAAACCAGAACAAATATAGTATACACTACTTGGTTTCAGTGAAAAAAAGAAAGAAAAAGTAAAGAAAATACGATAGAAGTGATATTCTGTAAATAACATATAAATTATGGACTATTCCAATTTGATTTAAAAAATAATTGAGTGATGCTACTTGATTTCAGTGAACAAAGAAGTGTTTAATGTCTGCTTCAGTGTAATGGAAAAGTTTCATATTGAAAATATTTTCATTTGTACCCCCTTACTTCTCTATATAGGAAAGCATTCATATTTATATTTGTAATTGTAATATTTTATTAAAATTGTAACCTCAAATATTTAATAATACAAGGAGAGACGTTCTATATATATTGTATTCTCACAGAGATCGACATGTGCTTATTCAATCATAAACTAAAAAAAACTAAGAATCATTAGAGAGTTCAAATATGAAAACTGTAAAACTTTCACGTGTATTTCTAGTATAGATAATTTTTTCAAATTCTAAAGCGAATATCAATGCTTCATAAAATTATGGCTGTCGTTTTCCTTATCATGTCTGACATATATTCGAGCGAAATAATTATAGTTTACATCTGGAACAGTTTCTATATTTCCTATAGTAATATACAGATGCCTATAAGAGGATATATTGTTATACTGATATCATGCGGAATCGGTATTTTAATTGAGAATTTTTTTTCTCTTGGAAATATTCATTCAACTTCATTCGTCTGAGCGCGAGCAGGCACCAATAAAGTCAATGTTAGAATCAGCCACAGCTAGGTCAGGGAGTTAATTATTAAACATATCATCCTCAGCAACAAAGAAAAAGCATTGCTGTCCCCATAGATCGTAAATTTGATTAGATTAAAGAATCCGTCCCTGTGATATTTCTGCACATATTCCTTTTCCTTTAGGAAAATAAGCAATTTTCGACTATATAATTTCTGACAAATATATGCAGATACTCAGAAATGTATGTTTTAACGAATTAATTTTTGAAGGGCACTTACTGTTGCGCCTTGGTAAGAAAGCTGACGAGATCATTCTGATGCTCTTTTGATCAGGTTTCAGAAGTCCCGAACAGAGACTGTTAGAAGGTTACGTGGGATACTTTAGGGTGGAACGTGTTCCCTATCCGATTCCTGGTTCGAAGATTAGTTTACTCTCCCCCTTGGTATATTGTGTATGCACTTAATCAGTCTTATTTGATGCACTATGTTTCAAGCAGTATGAGATCAACTGATCTTAGTAAGTGTATGTACTAAGTGCTTCTAAGTATATCTTGTTTGTACTCATAGCAACCTGTAATTTATTGTCTTATCTTAATCGCAAAAAAAATTCCCCGTAAGCAGGACACTAGTAGGTATCGAACCCACGAGAACGAGATCTCTATCCCACGGCGACGTGAGCTGAATACTTATCGTCTTTTTTATACTATTGTTGTTTTACATTTTTCTAGCAATTCTGGAATTTTCTCTTAATAGTTTTGGCTCTGAAGTAAATCTTCTATGTGATCCACTTTATGCTTCAGCGTTTTTATGTGAAGTGCTTATTATTGTTTCTGGTTTTCATAGGATTCTTACCCTAAACATCACAGAAATGATCGCGTGACTAAATAATGATACGGGTTAAACATGACATTTCCATATTCGACAAGCCGGAGATTCCTTCTTTTTTTTCAATAATAAAATTTCTTATATGAATATGTAATCATTTCGTAGAACAAAATCCTCTACTTATTTGACAATTTTGTTTTAGTTCTTTTTTTTTTTCTTTCTTAAAAGTTCTTTCTGTTTTGCACGGAACGATTTGCCTGCATTTCGATGTGAGACATTAGAATTATAATTTTCTCAAAGATCCTCATATTTTACGTGCATGGCGTTTTTGCATGTCCAACGTGTTTTTTTTAATATGCTGATTCCGTGTCCAAAAAAAAAAAAAAAAAAAAAAAAAAACAGAATGTAAGAAGATTTTTTTATTCCCAAAGTGTTTGTAAAGTTATAACAGCTTTTCATATTTCCATCAAACCAGACCCCACAATCATTACAAAAAAAAAACGTTCTATTACCATCAATTGATTTTATATTTTTTATTTTGTAGTAAAATGCCAAAGAAATATATGAGAGATTATTGAACTAATAGAAAAGTCAGTCACATTGCATGGCAATATTTTCCCATTTTCTACTGAAATTAAATTTAAGCGCATATGCAGGTTGGCATTGTGCAAACTTGGACTAAAAGAATCTGTGACACTCAGAGAGTTAAGCACATCGCAATAGCGAGAAATTGATGTTTAGCGATGTCGCATTCATTTGATTCTGTACGTAGGCGAAAGATTTGTGCCTCTTAAACAACAATAAAACTATGTGACGTCGTACCCTGGTCGCAGCGCCAACTGTGACGTCCTATCCTGGTCTACCACGGCACCAACTGTGACGTCCTCGCCGCGGCGCCAGCTGTTCGCTGCTCCGTTCGGGTGTCGCCGCTCCAAACGTAACGTCCGCCTGTCGCGTCAGTCGTGTTGTCTCGTCATGTGACGACCAACTGACTTGGTATCGGTCGCTGCACCCAAATGTGACGTTCTAACCTTTTGGTGATTCGGGTGGGAATCTGGTTAGATTTGATATCAGCCTCGTCGTTCCCAACTCGCTTCCAACGCCTGGTTACCAAAGTAAATGCATTGATCTCCAGTCTGCCTACCCACGTTGTGAATTGATCTTAGGCAGACGAGATCAATCAGTAGTTGGGGCCGTAATGCAAATCGGGTTCAACGGGGGTGACACCACACAAATATGCATGAAAGAAAATAAAATGATAACTCAAAAATTCAAGGTATCAAAAAAAAGGATAACAAACTTTATGTCTAGTTGTGTTTATCTCCCGACCCGTCCTATGGATTGTGACACGTTGTTTTCCGTTAGGCGAGTTTTAACGCTTCAAGTTGTTTGCTCTTTAAGAAATTGCTTTTTCGGTGTGTCTTCGGACGAAAGTCGAAAAAAACTTATTTTGGTGATCTGGATCTAAGTCGCTCTTGTAATTGTTCTTGGATTGAAGAGGAGTCCGGAATTTGCGCGAATCTTGGTCAGCTATCTGAGAGGCTTGCTTCAACTGGAGACTGACTCTGGGAACTGTCTCGAACTCAACTCGAACTTAACTGCAACTCTTCTCGAACTCAACTCGGACTCAACTTTTCTCGAACTGATTTCTGCTTGCTGCGGCTTCGCTTATATGGACACCGACCAAAACCGGGGTGGGTTTGTCGGCGTCGGGGGTTCCTCGATAATTCTAGTTACATATCCACCTCTCTGGTTAGGAATTTCCACTTTTTTCCATTTTTGAGAGCCTTTTCTTACTCCCACCTTCTCACCATACTTCAGAGGGGCGTGTGCTGCCCTCCCCAATTCTTCGTAGCAGCTTCTCATACCTATCCTCTGGATGGGCGGCGACAGCTTCCTTCGTGCGTCACGTGATCACCACTCGACCAATGATGTCTTAGTCGGGCGTGGACGAATCAGAAAAAAAATATCTTGCTTAACTAAAAAAAAAATATCTTTTCTTTTCCTTTTCTTCCTCTTAATCGCATTTATCATTTTCTCTAGCCGCAAACAGGACAAGACGGTGGTCATAACTCTTGTTCTACACCTGGACTTCGTCCGTCATCTTATCGCTAATTATCCGAATGGGTGGTCTTTTTAACACGGCCAAACGTCGCCCCGAAAAGAACATTTCTAAGTTCCCATTCATTTCCTTTCGGGACACATTTCTGATAACATAATTTTATTATCGCAGGCTAAAGATGTTCCGTCGAAAGAAATCGGTCAGTGGACACATCGTGTGCGGCTTTTAATTTTTCATATCTATCCAAAGCCCTTTAGTCCACCTGTTTTCCGTAACTTATCGAAATAACATTTTCATTTGGATTTTTCTTTGGCCAGTCGGCCAGCAGTTTGTTTACGTATCACAGATAACACAGCCGTCGCCAAAACACACCCGATTCCTTTATCCACTCAGAATTTCCCTGTCATTGTAATGACACTCTTTCGCCATTTGTTACTTATCAAAATATCCTTTATCCATTGTCTCTCAGCCGTGGTGTTCTGCTCATCATCCACGCTTTGGGTCTTAGCCTCTCCTTTCCTTCTTTTCTTTCTTTTCTTTTTCTGCCTCGTTAAATGGTGCCACACTAAGTGACGTTATGAGAGACTTAATCCTTTGTTTAAAACTCGGTAGGGAATATTTTCCTGGTGGTCTGTCTATTTTAATTACTATGACAAATACGTTCACATTATGTAAAGGAATATTCGAAAGTGAAATCATATTTCTCAAGTGTTTTGTCCAATACATTATTTGAGAGAATGTTTATCCGCTAACTCGGCATATGCAAACTTTATATAACTGTAAATTTCTAATTATGCGAGGCTGGAGTGAATAGTTGATGAGTTGATTGTGAAAGTATGATGCTATCAATGTGAAACCTGGCATGCATTAATTTCAACTCTTCTTATCAATAAGTGACTTGTTTCTCTACAGATAATCTGACGCCTGACTGCTCAAAGAAGACTTTAAAAGTAAGTAATAGCAAATTCCCTTGAAAATGGAAAAGGATATATCATCGTGGTGTTACCAAGGACCTAAAGAAAAAAAAGATTTTCATGCTGACATGATAGCTACAATAGAGGATGGCGAAACAAGATGTATCAACAGTGTTAAGGTGGGTAGCTAAAATTAGGAGTGGATGGGAGAGTTTTGAAAATGGTCCAAGATCTGGACGCCCTGCAAATGTCAACACCGAGTAAATCATTGATCGTGTTCAACACATCGTGATAGATGACAGGTGATTGACAATAAATCATATAGCAAATGCTATTAGCATATCTCGTGAGACAGTTGAAAATATTTTGCACATTGATCTTAGCATGACGAAAGTCTTTTCTCGGTGGGTGTCAGGACTTCTGACACACGATTAAAAGAGCACCAGCATGAACTCGTCAGCGGAAAAAATCTGATAGTGTCTGGGTTAGATCCAGCTGGTTTTATTGAACGTTTCTTAACCGAACATGTGTTGGCTTCTTCAATTTAAACCACAAAGAAAGAACCCATTCAGTGGAAACACCTTCACTCACCTGCTTCAAAGAAGGCCAAGGTAGGAAAGTTGATGGTCTCGATTTCGTGGAACGCAAAAGGTATTGTGTTTATTGATCGTCTTCAAAAGGTTCAACGAAGTATACTATGCCAACTTAGTGAGGCCGTTACAAAAGGTCATGAAGAACAAATGCCCAGGGAAACTGTTGGAAGGGGCTTTGATTAATCACTAAAATTAATTTAACTATCATCTCTTCCTCGACATCAAAACCACTGATGATGACATCAATTCTTCTGTTTATGCCATTTTTGACAAATAATAATAACAACTTCTTTTAACAGTTAGTTGTAATTTGGGAAAAAAAAACAATGCAGTGCGTAAGAGTTAAAATTAATGCAGGCAATATTTTCACAGCTCTAGCACCTGTCTTTCATATATTTTTAGCTCCCCCTCTGTATGTGTAAATTGCTAAATATCGAAAAATCGTATAAAAAAATCAAAATGATTAAAAAATACCATGTGACGTAACAGTTTGAACGAAGTGGAAACAGCGTAAATGTTTCACTTTTTTCAAGATTGAATTAGATTTTGCTGCATATTTCGCTCGTAAAAATAAAACTAAACTTAATTCAAAACAAACAGGAAAACCTGTTTGTGGATGTCGAATTAATAAATTCCGACCACTTCAAATACATTGGTTTATGAATCAATCATAACCAACTTAATATATGAGATGAGGAAATGGAACCCAGGTTAAGTTGCACGAACATAAGTCACATACTTAAATGACTTCGGCATTCTTCGAGGTCATTTTATGGTTATAAAATCTTCTTTTCCACTCGCCTTCGGCAGCACCAAATAACATGCCCCACCGAGCGGACACAATTTCACTTCCTATCAATGCCGGTTCGATTATAATCATGCTGGTATTATGTGCGCTGATCCTCTTTTCCATATTGACCGGGCACCTACAACTAACATACGCATTTTTATATTTTTTGAATTGAAAAAAAAAATTGTGTACACTTTACAAAATTATGTTTCTGGACCTTTGAAGAAATAAAGGCCTGTTGTTTATAAAGCATTATTTGCACTCCCTTCTTGTAGTAATCATTCTTCAGTTCATAATTTATCATTTTGTCGGCGTTGATAAGGATCTTTAAAAAAAATGAGACATTAAATTACGTAAATAACGAAAAAAATTTAAAAACAATATCTGTTTTAATTTATTTCATTAATATTTTTATATTAATCTCTTCACACCGAAAGTTTTTTTCTTTTTAGAAATGAAATCCAGATAGATATATTGGAAGAAAAAGAAGAAATCTCTCGTTCTTTCTTCCCTTAACTTTTTCTTTCTTCATTTTTTATTATTGTGGTTTCAGATTTTATTACGTAACACGATCATTCTTCAACATATCGTGACATATATATATATATATATATGTGTGTATATATATATATATATATATATATATATATATATATATATATATATGAAGAAAATATACAGAAAAAACAAACAAAATCTTAATATGCAATTATGCTGCATTAATGTTAATATAAAGTCAACGTCGGGCGTTTCGGTCTACTTTAGACCATCTTCAGGACATTTTCATTAAACATAATTAACATTAGAACATATAAAATTCGGACCTATATCCATATATGCTTATATATATATATATATATATATATATATATATATATATATATATATATATATATATATATAATTTCAACAAGTAAGAGAATAAATTCAATATGACGCAAGGGGGTTGCTTAGTGTAGGGGTGATATGAAAAAATATCGTTAAGGAGAGGGACAATAACAGAAAAGGACTTAAAAGAGAGAGGAAAAAGATTTACATTGTGTTTAATTTTTTTTTTATGAAAAGTTGACTGGAAATCACGGAGCCAGAAAAGATTTCCTCTCGCAAGAATTTGGGAAGAAACTTTTAACATAAGACTTACGGTTACATTTAACCATTTCAACTACAAAATGATGAGACGCAAATCCAGTACTGCGCTTAAATCTATAAAACCAAAGTACCATGGAGGATAATCCATCGAAACAATTAATCATGAAATGGAGATTTTGACGGGAAAATTGTCTAGAATTATAGAGTG
Source organism: Acanthosepion pharaonis (assembly GCA_903632075.3). Taxonomy (NCBI): domain Eukaryota; kingdom Metazoa; phylum Mollusca; class Cephalopoda; order Sepiida; family Sepiidae; genus Acanthosepion; species Acanthosepion pharaonis. The sequence goes on from CAHIKZ030000156.1 coordinate 542,221, forward strand.
ACCCAATTATGTGTAGCAACACACCTAGTAATTGATTTAATATAATCTTTCCAATTCATGTCAGCAGAAAACAGAGAATATTTAATGAGTCACACTCCTGAAGGTTAGCATGCTTAGAGAAGACAAAAGGTTTCTTTCAGACAATTAAAAAGTTCACTTTCTTTTAGGGGGCGATGAAATTAAGAAGCCATTTCTTGCCCCGCCTAACAACAGTTTGTATGTCATTTTAAGGTCAACTGCAAATTTGGTCTCATCAAAGTAATCAGACTTACAAGTAAGACAAGATCAAACAGTTTTGCCATCAGCATAGATAACGTATTTAAGCCTGGTAACCTCGGAAATGTCTTTGAAAAAATTTGCAACAAAGTAGTTCCAAGGATTTAAACCTGAGTGACATTAACTTTAATATCAAAAAGACCTAGAAAAGTTGCCTTTTAGGCTATTTTCATTGCTTGATTTGATAAGATAGATTAGTTTTAAAAAATTCGTCCAAAGCACCCAAAATGTTCAACTTGTGAAAAAGACAGTCTATGATATTTAAGATGAAGAAAACCAAAAACAGCCAGAGTTTCACCATTCTTATCGAAAGCTTGATAGACTCTTTCAGCAATAATCTTTGATACGGCAGCACTTGTCCTAGGAAAGCAAAGGTGAAAGCAATATCTTACCTGAAAGAAAACACTGCCAGGAGAGATGCTTAACTGATTGAGAGTGAATCAGAAGAGGTTGAAGTCTAGTGAGCCGATATGTAGAAGGATCAGACTGTTCTTAAAGATTGGGAATACAAAAGAGGTTCTCCAATAAGCATGAAAGAAAGAATCAGCAAGGCAACTGTTTAAAAATTTAGAGAGAACAGGATCACATCTCTAAAGGATGCTTGCAGAGATACTATCAGGTCCACGAGCATTGTGGGTTTCTACTTTAGATATGATAGCAGAAACCATTGGCGGATTTAAATTTATATCACTTAATAGATAGTTCTAAATGGAATATCAGGTAAAGATCGTCCAGATGAGTCAAAAGAAGAATTTGTAAACACCCTGCTTTATCAGCAGGAGTTGTTATAAAACCCCACTTAAGTGAACAGAAAATTATAGAAGATTACATTTATTTAACACACTTTTACAGAGCCGCCGTTAGTCACGAGAAAAAATGCCTCAAATTTTTAACAAAGACTCTAGTTGAGGAATTGTTTACATTTATGACGAACAGGCAAAGGGGTTTGGTCAGAACCAGCACTCTGGCAAATAAGATTCATATTGTTTATAGCTGCTGAACAGAGGTGTGAACCAAGATAAAGTTTGTGTTTTTGGTATTTCTGATAAGGTACACAATCAATGATACCGTCTTTAACACGAGAAGAAACCTCCATAGCAACAACCAGGTTAAGAATATCGATGAAGAGAGTGTCTCGATGAGAGTCTCTAAATAAATCCTAATCAGTATGATGGTAACAGAAATATGTCATGGGAATAGGAGGTTCCTAATAGACAACTCAAATGATACCCTATTTACATTATTCGGATTATTGTGCTCATCTTTGTCGCTATATTTATTACAACGTTTCAGCCGTTGTAAACTCCGGCCTTCTTCAGGTGGTTGAAATATCGAATTGAACCCTTTATTTCGCTCACTGGGGTAGACTGTTTTAGTTCCAGGTGCCATGTTTAATGGACGTCAAGAACACATGGCAAGTGGATAAAGGCGTTTGTAAGATCCAGTGACAGGACCAAAAGAATGTGAGTTCCATATCCAGTTAAGGCAGTGGAGAACTTGGAAGGCGGAATTAACATGAGATAACTGACAAGTGACATCCATTAAACATGGCACGTTGAACTAGAACAGTCAACCCCAGTGAGCGAAACAAAGGATTCATTTCGACATTCCAGCCACCCGAAGAAGGCCAGAGCGTACAAAGGCCGAAACGTTGTAATAAATATGGTGAAAAAGTTTAGCACAATAGTCCGAATAATGTAAATATGGTACATAATACATCATCACTGGAATATAGACAGAAATTCAAAAGATATATCAGTATATACTAAACAGCGTGATTGAATTTGCCAAGACGATAGTGTTGATTTATAGGAAGACCTGCAGCAGGAGGTAAGGAAAAAATCAGGTAAAGAAACATGTTGGTCAGCATTATTTGGGAAACGAGTAGACAAATCTGGTAAAAAATGGTAAAACTGATTTCCGGCAACATAAGTGACATTAGAATGATTAAGCCACTTGACGTGATTAGCATGAAAATCTTCAAAAACAAAAATGTTCGCAGATGAATGTAATTAGAAGACCATTTCTGTAGTGTCCGTTATTTTGTCTCATATATTTCAATCCTGAGAATATAATGTATTCATAATTAATTATCTTTAATTCCTCATATAATATATTTGTCATATCTCATAAGAAATGAAAAATAAAAATTGGAAAAAAATGATAAATTTATTGTGCGATGTTTTTAAAACTTTGGAAATTCTAAATAACATATCATAAAACAAGCAAAAATTGAATTAAAACCATCAATAAAAACAGAAAAAATAAGTTTAATACTGTTAAAAAATCCTTAAAATTTTATTAAGCATGTAAAGTGGATTGATCAGCAAGAAAATATTTGAAAAGTTGATATTATAATAAACAGAGATAAAGTGTAGAATATTATGAAAGTTCAACTAAAATATAAAAGCACTGAAATTAACAAGTAAATTTAACAAGAGCAATGAGTTCTGGTAATTAAGTCGATGGAAACTGGTAAGGGTCGGAGGTTTTGATCTGAATGCAAATATTGATGCACCAATACGTAGAAGACAGTATGTAGAGGCAAATAATGTTTGGTTTAGTTAAAAGCAGCAATATGATAGGTTTCTTCTAGATTGATGACTGCATGGAGATAAATACAGAGAATTATTGTAATTTCTTCGTCATGATATATTTTAAGTGAAACAGGTTAATGTCAAGAAGTTTTAAGATAAACGGTATATTCACGCTAGATAAGGAAATTTTACATCATACATTAAACTATCTGTTATCTACCTTGCCAAAAAATGTTCTTAAAAACAATAAATTGGTGGTATTACTTCGATATTTACATATATTTATCTCATAGAACCCTGTGGCTCATCATCTAAAGCGATGTACATGAGAATGGAAGCCAATATTCATGCAACAATGAGCAATAACATCTGCTATCTATAATATTAAATAAGAAGCAAAATATGAAAGACTAATGCAGGTGCCATATTTAAATGTAAACAAAGAAACTACTATTTTTTCAAATATTTATGTTGCAGAATTATATAATTGTACTATTAAAAGGGCATAGTTGTTTAATAATTAGTAGCTCAGATTGAGCAATCGGAGAGTTGAGTTCGAAATCCAGAAGAGATCATTGTATTCACTTACATTCTAGTAACCTTGGAAAAGATATGGATCCATCTTTTCACCCAAAACTATGGGTATATAGTATGACAGATTGGGCCCTATTGCCTTGGCTGGTAACTAGTCTAGGGGATGTAAAACTCTAAATTCAAACCACCTATCTATATTCTGAGAGGATGGACGGTAACCTCAACATTCCCAGGGAAAAACGGAACCGGTAGGCCATTGCATTTTTCTGCCTTGAATGTCACCAGAGCCACAATTGTGAAAGGGAAAGGAGAGGTACCCACAGGGACGCGAAATGAGCTAATTGAATGAATGATGAGAAAAGATTAAATTCTATAATAAAATATAACTTTATATCCTATAATATTTTTTAAATGATTTCCAAATTGATTTGGTCATTTGAACTACTTATCCACGTATGATTTGTTAATAGATTTCATTTCATCCGTTATTCAGAAGCCTGAGGTTAATTCGTACGTAATAAAAGGAAAGCCTGATTGAAATCGAAGAAGCAGGATGTTGCAGAATATATAACAGAATTTAGGCTAGTCGGAAGATTTCGTATTTTGACACAATAGGTTTTTCTTTGTTTAGTAAAGGAAGTATTTTACCCGTATGTAAGCTGGGTTCCTGCTTGGCAGTAAAGAAATATCAAGTTTCTTCCGTTAATGGCATTGGTTGTTCAGATAGTTCTTATAAGTTTATTCTTCTGTCACCATCTTGGGAAAAGGTTTTCTCACATAATCTATTTATTCCCCTTTTTTTTAACATTGCCGCCACATGTGGTCTAGTGCTCCTGCTATATATGATAAAAAAAACAAAAAAAGAAATTTTTATTGGTCATGACCTGACATCTCGGCTTCAGTCCCTTTCGTACCGCCGTGACCTAAATTCCCTGTCCCTTTTTATAAATAATTTCAGGGTAATTGTTTTGATAAACTTTACGCTATGGCACGTAGACTTTATGAATTTAAGCGAAGTACTAGATTGGTAGCAAGGTTACACCATTGTCCAGTTGAAATGGCTAGATGTAACCGCAAGTTCAATACTAACACTTTCCTTTATCGCACTTCGCGCATGTTGAACTCTCTTTTGTCTTTTTTTTTAACTTTGCCGTCAACTTTCATCTTCAAAAATATAAATGCAATGCCAATCGTTATCTTCTATCTTCTTAATTCTTGACATTTTGTTGTCTCCTTAACTGTCTCCTTAATTGTCTCCTTTCTCCATAATCCTTTTTTTTTCATATTCTCGTCCTGGTGGCTGCCTTATTTGGTGTGAATTTAAAAAAAAAGAATTCTAAAACTGAAGAAAAACAGAATCAGTAATGTTAACGATATCGACTATTGATTATATGTTATTTATTTTACTATTATTACAAGTCAAACGATCCTCTCAAGATTATGTAGGCTACATGAGGGTTGACGCTAGATTTAATGAAGTTATGATTTTTGTTCGGTTCTGTGCAAGAAGGTGTCTGAGTCGAACTTTCAGCTTACCAACTGAAATACAATGAAATGAAGACAGGTCGACGCAATAACTGGGAGTCTCTTAGCAGTGAAATTCTGAACAGAGAATGTTATGAAATGTAGGTAGGCAAAAGATCTGACATTATGAAAACATTATGCGATAACATAGCGAGAAGGTAGCAACGTTTTGTTTATAGAGAAGAGGTTATAAATTGAAAAACAATTCGTCACCCAAAAGCTACCCAAATGATTCTGAACGCCATCAACCCTGGAACGAAGACGAATACTGGATTAAATATCCATACAACAAAACTGTACAGAAATTGTAATGTAGTTTTTTTGTGTCACAAACGTAGAAATATGATGGATATAAATATGATGGATATAAATATAGACTTCTGTACAAAAGGATGGAGAGTAGAGGTGATCAAACGAAATGGAGACCTGGGCTTTTGGTTTAATGCTTCTCAAATTGAGAAGGTGGTTAACAATACAACGAGCATATGTGACGAGAGATTGATTATCTTTTTTTATCCGAATTCCAAAACAACTGATTTTTTTTTCCGTTTAGTAAAATGAATTGAAAAATACGAAAACCATCGAAGTAGAAATGACAAGTAATAAAAAATCTAAAGAAAAAATAAAATTAAGTTTTGTGCCATTTTTTTTTTCAGAGGCGCTCGCTAGTATGACGTGGTTCTCGAACCAGCACGTAACAAATCTTGGGGTAATGTGATAAAATCATAGAAACATGTTCTTTTACCTTATTTAATGGAATTCTTTTGCAGGGCGCTTTCACAAGTATTATGCTCCAGAATATTGCTAAAGAGATTATGGCTTTCTAAAATCACAATGAATGTTGCCTTGCGTCAGAGGATTTAAGATTATCTACTATCGATATACTATATATATTATTTCCTCACCTAATAAAACCTTCAAAATACTTTTTTCAGGTGTGTAAGTAGTGTGGTTTGCTGCTTGGCACGAGAAATCAGCATGCCAAGTTCGAATACCGACCAAGTTCGTTAGGTTGACGTTCGCCCACATACAGTTGTAAAATATCCATTCTCATCACTCGCAGTTATATGTTAAATTGAAAGGAATCTGGAACTTTGAAACCGTATTTGAGAATCAGTCTAGAAAAAGCACAACTGCAAATTCAAAACAAAATATAGCCCTGCGGATATGCATAATATAAAGTTTTGAAAAGTATTATAGAATTCACAATTGATTGAGGCACGCGATTGAGCACTATGATTTTGAGCGAGATCCACCACTGAATCGAAAATATTTTCATGTTTTTTTTTCATCTCACCGAGTTATAGCTATCAATAATTAAATCGTTGTTATCATGGTTCCTTTGGGCAGTGCTCTTATCAATTAATATCTTACTTCTGTTAAACTGATTTTATTTCTAGCAAAAGTCTCTGGATAAGTTGTGTAGTTCGACATATCAATCAGACATCAAATCGTTTCTGTTAAAAGAATCTGTCGGAAAAACCAGGGCCCGGCGACTGTGTCCACCAAAGAAATCTTTGATCAACTTTTCTCAGTCGACTCGAAACATCATTTAAACTTTATCTAGGTGATGAGTTGCGTAACTTGATAACAAATTAACATCTAAAAAACAGCTTTGTGCTTCTAAGAGGTGGTGTTATTTTCGTTCAAGTAATAGTAGATATTTTTAAGGTGGATAATTCGAGAAAAGTGAATGTAACTCGATTGTTGTCCTACTTTTCACGAAGCTAATGTTACAGATGAATAATTTCCACTGAAAACAGTCTTGCCATTAATCTTAAGTGATGCCATCTATATAAGAGGCATTTATAACGGGGAATGCGTGCATGATATGGTGAAAAAATAGAATGAACTCGTATTTTCTTTTATATCCTGAAACATTAAGAATAATGACAGAATAAATCATATTCCCGATAATTGCATATAACCCGAACGGTAATATTGATTATAAAACCTAATTTAATTAGAGTTATAACCCGCAAGTTCAGTGGGAGGAGAAAGGTGTGATTTACAATAATATTTCGCATGATGTGAACTGCTTATTTTGAAAAACAACATCTTATATTCGACATTTCTCTGGAATCGAACCACTGAGAAATATGCAAATCACATATGTTTATATCAAACATCATATTTTAAGGAAACGGATAAAATGAAGCTATGGTGTTCCCGTTTTGCTCTATGATAGTACGATATAGGTTGTGAAAAATGACTGGAAATGAAGCTGGATGACACGTATACAATGATGCTATGTGTTGCTTTGGATCTATGCCGGGAAGTGCATCATATAAAAATAGCACTATGGCCATCAATTTTTTTTTTATCTCACAAGTTTTTCGGGAGCAAACAGGGTTTCCTGGAGTATTTAAGGATTTGATTGATTCCTTCATATTCTACGGATTATCAATCTGTTGCAGGTTGTTTAAAGTAAAATATTTGTAGATTGTAATTTTTTTTCAGATAATTATTGTTTAATGATACAGATTACTAATTAAACCATATTTGAGGACAAAAGCTCGATTCATACAATTCCCAGTGGTATTTGCACGTGAGTCAACCTAACGAACCCAACCAGAATTGGAACTCGGATCTCCGATTAACAATTCCGAGCCAGTATACATTACACCACCCGCACATCCAAAGTTAGAGCACCTGATATTTCAAAACGGTCACCCATCTAAGTAGAAACCAGTATTGACGTTGTTTCGCTTCTGCGATTTTACGTGAACTGGTGATGCGGTGAAGTAAGTTTTGGCTTATCCGTGACGCGAAAAAATAGATACACTAGCATTTGATCGACCTTTCAAAATATACATTCCATTACTATATCAGCAACGTCAAGCATGGTTTCTTCGTAAATGGGTGACCGTTTTGAAATACCAGGTGCTGTAACTTTGGATATCACGCCACAGGGTATCCACACGTAGATGTACGCTCTACAACAGGTAACTGTGTATGCTACAAAGAAAGACTCCTTATTTTCGCCAAGCGGGACCAATTCATATCTTTTCCATGAATGTAGACTTTACAGTTCCAGCCACTACTTCTCATATTATATAAAAACTACTGACTGTAATCTTTAATCAAAATTGCAAACCTTTATATTAATTGACGTATGAATACTTTTTTCAGGGCATGCTTTTGATTATAGATAGAACCATTTGTCCACATATAATGTTCATCTGGAACAAACATTGAGTTTAACATAACAATCTCAGGTTCAAATGAAATAAACATTTGTTTGAAAAAGCTTATCTAAAGAAGGCCCCAATGATAAAAGAAATTATAGATCGCTCTTGTAGATTAACATCTTTTGATTAAAACTCTAACTCTCAACGCAGAATAATTCTCACCCGTCAACATTGGTTTACATTCAAGCCGAATCTGCAGCTCTGCATGTTTGTTGAAATTCAGGAAAATAGGTCTAGCAAATATTAACAAAACAAAGACAAATTCTCCATTAAACATTTAAGAAGAATTAAAAAAAAAAGGTTTTAACGAGATTTCACGAGAGAAGATGAGAAATCAATTCTTCCTCTGACAATTTCCCAAACGTGTGCTTAAACAGAAGAAACGTAATTGTGTCAGGTACTTTAATCTCTTTACAATAGGTTTAAAAAGATTTGTAAACGGCAAGATATTTCTTTCGGAAAAATCGCAGGTATCAAATAAAAAATAAAATTAATAATTATAATAGAAAAAGAAAATTCAAGTTCCGAAATGGACAGGTTGATAATTGAATGCAAAGAAAGCAATTCCAAGGAGAAAGAATTCCTTTTAGGTTCAAAAAATATAAAGACATATCGATTAACGAGAGTAATGGCGTGTTTATATGATTAAAGTAACGACACATACATTGTGCTGGGTTGCTAACATCCTACAGGGTACAAACATTTAATTCAATTAGTAGAAAGTCAGCGCAAACGTCCATCTTTGTAGGAGGTGATTTAATGTCAGGGTTTAACAAATTGCGTAGTTGTGTATTAAAGTATTTAGCTCTGTTTGGTGGGTGATACTATTGTGTCTGTGGAACCAGTGGTCGCTTCGGAATGCTGGAAAACCACAGATTTTCAAAGCAGATTTTTAAGGCCTACAGCCCATATATTTAATTTCTTATCCATTGTTGTAACTCATTTATAAGACGAAATCATGTACAGCTAAACCACTCAATTATTCCCATGAATTTTAACCCCTCGAGATTAAAAAAAATTACCTGTGTATAGCATAACCAATCATCGAAATTACACGATTTTTATCCTCTTCAAAAAATGGCCAGTGTATAATTCAAGCCGCGATTTTTTCTGCAAAAAATAAACATAAAAACACGCACTATACATGAGTGTGTATGCCAATTTATGTTTTTCTAAATAAAAAGACGAAGATGCACAAATATTTGCTGTCCAGACACACACAAAAACATACACACGAATAATTCACATGATTCATATATATTTTCATAGATTGATTCCTTTTCTATGGGTTATCGACCCTTTTCAGGTTATTTAAAGACGTGAAATATTAGATTGTAGTAATCCTCTTGTGAAGGGGGGGTAATACTAGTTTTGTTTATAAACGGTTTCAAAGCCGTGTAATAATCACTACAAAATTACTGTAGCGTTTCAACGCATAACAATGCTTCTCCTCAAGCGATTGTAAATTACTGGCGACTAAACGATTAATTTGTTTTCAAAAGTCCAAATTAACTACAAAACTAAATTAATCGTTCACTCACCAGTTGTTTAGAATCACCTGAAGAGACGCATTAATATGCGTTGAAACGCGTTTGCAATTGTGTACAGATTCTTACATGTCTCTTTTGTAATATCCTAAAATAAATAATATTGCTCTACTAAGTACTAACCCTCTTTTAAATTAATTTTACGACCGTTGGAAGTTTACTGGTTCTCATCGTATATATATATATATATATATATATATATATATATATATATATATATATATATATATGTGTGTGTGTGTGTGTGTGTGTGTGTATTTCAAACTTATGTATTAATATTCGATTAATATTGATTCATATGAGCTCAATTAAGTGTCTTAACAATAAATATAATGATATTTTATAAATTAAATGCTATTTACAATTAACATATGAAATTATTGATACGGTCTTGATAATTTCCAACAAGGTTAGAAGCAAGTTTTCAAACCGACGAAAAAAAAAGTGATTGTCAGTTGAATTTGCTAAGCAGAAAATATCTTTCAAGAATGCTGATATCAGATTCTAATGGGTTGTATCCTGTACTTGAATAAGAGTAAATATCATTTCCAAGATATGCAGTCTTCAGATATCACTTCCGTCACCTTGATTTGTTATAATCGGTTTTATTAGAGAGTCAACATTTTGGAGTCCCGAGTGTCCAGGCGGAGAATCAGTACACACACACACACACACACACACACACACACAGAGGGAGTGTGAGAAAGAGAGAGGAAGAGAGAGAAGGCAACCGTGTAGGGAGCTATATAAACAGATTAACCAGTGAAGTAGATGTAGAGACTTTCACTTAATTAAGAAAAGATGATCGCAAATTCGAAGAGGGCACCGAAACCACATACCCCAGATTTGAATGTTTAACAGAGATCAAAAGGAAATAAACAAGTATTTTTCCTATATTTTTAAAAAATCGGATTTACCACAAGCAAGGCAGGAAATCCACAAGGGACTACTCGGTGTCAAAGAGTTAGAAAGCAGACATATTAATTGGGAGTGAGATCGATAGAAGAGTAATCGGGAAGACAGTAGATAATGATTGACATTGCATTTACATTTTTGAAGATTTAATTTAACTTGAAAGCATGGATCCGGAAGTGAGTTCCACGAGGGATAAGTACGAGAAAAAATTGTTAGTATAGAATTTACGGTTACATTTAGCTAATTCAACTGCAAATTTATGAGGCCTCGTCACTAATCTAATACTGCGCTTTAATTCATAAAGTCTAGGTACCATAGCGAAGAGCACACCGAACATTTACCATGAAATTATTTATAAAAAAAGCACAGGGAAAAAATACGGTGGAGGGAAATTGACTGAAGTCGAGGTGTCTGGTCAGGTCTGATAATATTCCTTATTATTATTCGGATTTTATCAAGAATCTCCAAATATATAGCAGGAGAACCGAATGTAAGCAATTAATCCTCTCTGATGCAAATCATATAACATTCAATAATTCAAAACTGGTTTCAAAAAATTATCAAATTTTAAACAATCACTTTAGATATCAAAACTAATGCCTGAGTACAAATCGTAGGTAGTATCAATACATATTATTGAAGTTATTGAAGTTAATTGACGTATTCTAAAAAAAATGCCGTCTGTATTTATTAAGCAAATGCAAATAATCGCATTTTACTTCAATAAAAATGTAATAAAATCATCAGAAAATGATTAACATCTATAATAGAACAAATAACAAACACATATGATGTCTTTGAATCCTTTACATTTTAATATAATGAACCCAATTCTCAATAACAGCCAGTAGCCTATTATCCACTGATCCACCTTCTTATTTAAAAAAAAATTCAGCGCGTTCAATTTCCGATATAGTAGTTTAATTGCTTCCCACATGTTGGTTTGCTATTATATTGTTTCACACCTTCATATAATTCCATCTTCAAAACTGACCATAGATTTTCGATCGGATTCAAATCAGAAGTTGATGGTGGCCATTCCATTATCTTCACAGAATTCACAACTAAGTTTATATACATTAGACGGAGCACTGTCGTGAATAATTAGAAACTTAATTTTGAAACTGCGAGAATTGAACTTGCACCATTCAACTTCTTCATAAAATCGCAATAGTTAGCACTGTTCAGTTTTAGTCCGTCATCAAATTTGAACGGTACAATATCCGTTTGGGCCACAATTTCAGCCCTTAAAATAACCTTAACGACTCCATGTTGGCTTCTGTTAGCAACAAACATGAAATCCATCCTTTGGCACATCAATCAGCTCCATCAAATAACGCTCAAGATTCGTCCGTGAAAATTACTTTAGAAGAGTCGATTTTTACATATTTCTTGGCGCAATTTTGACGCTATAAAACGTTAGCTTTAGTGAGAGTACGTTGCCTAGGAGGTGTTTTTGCAGATCCGAATTCACAAAGTATTTTACACCTTTCCTCCTTCTTGACTGACTTAATTGCAGTTTTTGCAAAGATTTGAACGCTGGTCAAAATTTGTTGTTTAGCGATAACACGATTTATGTTCATCTCGAGGAAACAAATTCTAAAACTCTTTTCTTCTCCTTCGACTTCTCTACTTATATTTTGAACAGCCTTCTTTATCGCTCCATGATCTCTGCAAATCTTTTTTGATATCTACAATGTGGATATTCCCTCACTCAATAACTTATATTGTGTTTTTCAGCAGGTGATAGATCCTTCCCTTTACCCATATTTCAACACACATTATTGACAAAAATAATCTTTATTAGTTTTCAGATACAAGATTATTCTGGATAATAACTTCACTCAGTCCGTTTTCGTAAATTTAAAATATCGCAAAAACTAACCATTAAAAATGGCAGAAGATTGTTAAATATTTTACTAAGCGTCGAAATGTACGAGCTTAAATTTGACAAACACTGTTTCAGAAAATTTTTTAGTTTCTTTTATGTTTATTTGATTTGCATAATAACATCGAAACAGCTTTAGATTTGTAGGACAGCTTCCGGAGAGAAGATAATGTCTAGCAAAATTCTAAGCCTGGATGAATGGTAGACTTATTGAAATGTATTTTTGATTCTGGATACCAAAAGATGTCTCGCAAGACACAGTGAACCATGTTTCTTAGCAGATGTCCTCCCATTGGATTCAATATATTCGTTCCACTTAATGTAAGCAGAGAATGGTAGTCCACGAAAACGTAACGATTATCTCTCTTGAAGGTCAGCATCACCCTTGTTCACAGAATTTAGAGATAGAACAAATTTAGCCACGTACTATTATCAGACGTTATTAACATATATCAAATTTCAAGTAGACAAAGATAAAGATATATTATATATATATTATATTTTATTGTTGAGTAAAATGATTCAAGTTGTATTAATTCTAACAGATTATACGTTGTCAAAGCTTTAGTAATTCTATAATATGCGCATAATCTTGTCTTAAAATGTTCAGAAGTTTCCCATATGCGAAAGCTTTTCTTTAAATAAAAAAATTATACAGTATGCAACGGTTTGTTGAAATAATTCGAGGGTTTTTTGAACAGAGTGAATACATGAAATGTCTTTGACGTATAGCTTCAGACAGTGTGGGGTAAGGAGGTATTTTGTCCTGGCATTGGAGAAAATATTGTCTCGTCGAAGAAACATAAATACTGCCGTAAATGAAGCTGCATTACACTGCATTATGTCGTAACAAGTGCATGATTAAACGAATGCAAAAACTCTCAATGTGGTCTGCAGACATTTATGAACTCTCAAAAACCTTAAACGAAGCACTGATTGAATATATATATATATATATATATATAGTCGACTCTCGGGTCTAATTTGACGTATGAGGGTCAAGCAGATTAGTTCCCGACAGCCCGACAACAGCACATGAGATTTGATTATAGTTGTGAAGGTTTCGTGCAGGAAGAGCCAAACTTTTTCAAGGGCCAAATTCAGAGACCTGGGGCACTAAATGCCACAAAGACCCAAACAACCCTCCGCAGGTTTTGAATTCAGAGTTGTAATTCCCCTAGACCAGTTGCCATCCAAGTCTATAGAACCCAGTCTGCCCTGCTATTTACCCATAGCTGGAGAAGAAGAGGATTCACACCATTCCCAACGTAAGTGAATTTAATGAATTCGACTGGAATTCGAACTATATATATATATATATATATATATATATATATATATTTATTTTATTTAGTTCGAAATATATATATATATATATATATATATATATATATATATATATATATATAATTAGAATGACTCAATCGAATATAAATTTGAATCGTTCATGACATTAATTTAAAATAGGAGGTCAATACAATGTAATAGGAGAGTAAGATTCTTTTTTATAGGATATTACATTCAAAGATGTAGGAACTACGCTATATAAATGCACTCATGTTTCGATGTGTATCATCAGATATTATCAGGTGTTAGTAAATGACTGATTATTACAATTATTATATCCAAATATAGGATTGGTGTATACAGAATAAATTTCAATAACCAAAAAATGCTATTCTTAAAAGAGTGTTCAATACAGAGTAGAGCAAATATAATCATTTATTTGAAAATTATAATATAAACATTTTATAAAATCACTACAAAAATAGCCAATTTGTTTCATCAATTTGTCTTATCAAATGATGTTGAAACAAAATGGCTATTTTGTAGTGTTTAAATTACATTTTTATGTTATAATTTTCGAATGAATGATTATATATATATATATATATATATATATATATATATATATATATATATATATATGCATATTATCAAATGTATAAAATCAGAAAATTATTTAATATATATTTTTATTTATACGTTATATTTTATAAATGCAATTCATTTAAATACTCTGTTTTTAATTAAACAGTATTAATTACATTTACAGGCCAGAATTTTCAAGAAATTTCGAAGAAAATATGCGTTCTCCGACAAGAATTGAATTGGAATTCCTCTTACGGAAAACGGCATTTAGCCTGAATTGCTTTACTATTTAAGAATTGTCTGGTTAGCAAATCTATGAAAAAAATAAAAACAAACGTATAAACAGAAAATATATTTAATATTTGCTCTTGTAAATCAAATTCATATGCTGTCATTGTTTACGTTAAAATAAGTTTCCTGAGCAGAAATGATCAATTTTGAAAAATAAGTTCACCTTTATTTTACAAGTAGTTTTATTCGTCTCTTGTCCACCTGTGACCACACATAATAAATCAAAGTTAGAATCTGGGGAGTTAGGTGACCAGATGTATGGGTTGATGTGGTCACAGAATCTGTCTCACGGCCATGACTCGATTCTCCTGCTTTTGTGACATGGTGCAGAGTCATGTTGCTGAACATAGTGTCATCCAGCTACCACTCTCCTGACCCAGGGTAGAATTACCTGATCAAGGCATGTGATGTAGGCCTCTGTATTAAGTCTGAAGCCCTGTAAGAAGATGGATGTAGGCATAACTTCACCATCCCCAGGGATCATTGCAAACACCTTCGTAATCACCAGTAGATACATTCAACTCATTCTAAGTTCTTTGCACTCTCTTCAGATTGACACCTAAACATGCTTAAATCATCGTATTGGATGTTACGGTGCGAATTCCAAGCAGTGCAGCATGATTTTTCCAACTATTTTCGAATCGGACAATTTTTCTGTGCAGTCGACCAATTCAAAAACAGGAGTGCATGCTCAAAATTAAAAATATAAAATGGCCACAATTTGCTCATCGCACCCTTTATAATATATATTGCTACCTTGCTGCACTTTTTATGCCTGTCTCTGTAGCGATCTATCTATATATATATATATATATATATATATATATATATATATATATATATATACAGGGAGAGTGAAAAAACAGAGAGGGATCGGAAATGTGGGATAGAGAGAAAGGTAGAATAAGTGTCTATATGCAAGTCTGATGTTTGAACCTGACAGACACATGGTTTGCAAATGTTAATGCGGTATATTAGCGCACAAACACAGAATTAGTGTAGGAAAGGGAGAGAGATGGAGAAACGAAGACAGAAAGAGAGAGAGATGGGAAAATTTCAACGATAATGTTCGCACATATACAACTCAGAAACCTGTGGACAGATATATATATATATATATATATATATATATATATATATATATATATATATACATACAGAGATACAATAATAATAATATTACCATAATATATTTGTCATCTTGCTCCATCTCTGAAATTCAGGCAATCTTCAGACTGTCTCAATATGCTGACCTTTTTTGCTTATTCTTTACTATACCTGTACATACAGGGGTTGGACAAAATAATTGGAACAGTTACAAAATCCACTCCCATATTACAAAACCTTTTATATTAAGAACTTTAACTCAAACTTTGTAATTGCAGGTTATATCTATTGTAAATACGTTTATTTATCTAATTTACTGTTTTTGTCTTATTTATTTTTTAGGATTTAGTAAAATTTAAGTGAAATGCGTGACCTCTCCGAGTTCGAAAAAGAGCAAATTATTTGAGCTCGTATGACAGCAGTCTCGATCACTAAGGTTGCTGAATTGTTTGATTTTTCAAGAGCTACCATATCAAGAACACTGATGTAATTCGAGAAACAAGGCAAGATCTCTAGCAAACGTAGCAATTCGGGCCGGACTTGCAAAGTTACTGACAGGGACTGACGTGCATTGAAACGCAATATGGCAAAGAATCATCGGACAAATGAGGCCAAAGTGACTGGTGAGTTGAATAACCATCTGAATAGTTCAGTTTCTATTAAAACTGTTCACCGTGAGCTCCACGAGGCTGCATATCATGGAGGAGCCGCTGTGATGAAACCTCTTCTCTCCACTCGCAACATTCGAAAGAGGTGCAGAGATCACAATGCCTGTTCTGCAGACGAATGGAAGGAAATCATATTCTCAAAAAAGTTCAGTTTTTCTCTTTTCCCAACTTCAGGGCGAGTTTATGTCTGGAAGCAGCCCAAAGAAGCTTACAACTCTGATTTCCTTCTTCCAACAGTGAAGCATGGAGTTAGATCAGTGATAGTTTGATCCACCATATCATGGAAATATCTCAGTCGAATAGTTGTCCTGTTTGGTGGAATCAACGGCAAAGATTACCTGAACATTTTGGGAGATCATGTTCATCCAATGGCCAAGACTTTATTCCCTGATGGTGACTGCATCTTCCAAGACGATAATGCTCCAATACATGCGGCTCGAGTGGTTACAAATTGATATGAAGAGCATTAATGTGAGCTAGAATACATGGAGTGGTATCCCCAATATCAAGATATCAATATTATTGAACATTTGTGGTGCATTTTGGAGCAACAAGTTAGGAGCTGCTATCATCCACCGTCGTGTCGTAAATAGCTGGAGAAGGTTTTAATGGAAACATGACTAAAAATTCCTCTGAATGAAGTCAGGAATCTGTATGATTTTATTCCTAGACGTATTAAAGCTGTCTGTGAGGCTAAAAGAGGGTCAACTCCATATTAAATAAAGTGTTTTTGAATTTAACAAGTGTTCCAATTATTGTGTCCAACCCCTGAATATATCTTGCACATTTTTACTTTGCACTTCTATCCGTCGAATATTAATGCCCAGGAATTTCCCAACTCCCAGGTAGTGACAAAATATGACTGCTGAACTATATCCGTATATCTGCCACCATTACACAAATGTTTCTAGAATTTTCACTTTTTAGTTCCTGATTCTCTTCTCTGTAAACCACATTTAACATTTTAACATTTTTCAAATACATCTTAAACTGAACGCATCTCAGATTTGGATAACTTTTGTGCTGGATCCCTACGTTTCACATGTATATACGGCAGTTGAGAGGATAACATAATTCTATAATTTGAGCTTCACTCGGAGGCTAATCTTATTTGAAGTTAAGACAGTATGGAGTCTTTTAAAGATACCATTAGCTTTCCCAATACGATTTTAACTTCTTTCATCATGTTAGTACAATTTGATTGACTACATCCACGGTAAGTGTAGTCATAAACTTCCTCAATATGGTGTCCTCCTATATCTTTGGTAGCGCTTAGAGAGGCTGCTATGGTTAACACTCGCATAGTGTCGGGGTTCTTTAAGAGCTATGGATAGGTCGCCAGCAAGAAATTTCAGTTGGAAAACCTGAGAGCGAAGGATGCTCTATTCTACATCATGTTTCGGGTCAGCTTATATTGCCTCAGTCGATCGGCAATGGCTGTTATTCTTGGGTAATTCCACATTAAAAGTGTATCATGAGAAAAACATTAAAAAAAATAAAAAAATAAAAATGTTTGTAAAAAGCACCAGAGCCTATCTTTCTCCAAGATTTGTGGTACTCTTATCAATTTTGGTAGAGTAGATTCCGTTTTGTTTTTGTTTTAAGTTTTCAGCACATCCTAGAAAACTGTGATACCAACTAAATTATTCAATCTTTATGTTGTGGCCTGTTTAGGGGCCGGAAAGAAAGACACAGAAGACAAAGGTAGGATTGAACAAGTGTATTGAAATAACAGGTATGAACAAAGCAAGAGTGTTAGTAATAAGCAGATAGGGGTGTACACCCGAACGGTAGGTTACCACGACGTCTCCGCTTTTCAACCGACGATATTCAGTCACCCCCCCTCCCCACGAGAGCGTCATGCGGCACAAGGCCTTTTTAACGTGGGATCTTCGAGCCCATGGGCTCGGCCAAAAATATGCACATTGAACCCGTATAATCGGGTTCAGAGTCGGTTTACCTCCCCGAAAGAGAATCCGCCCTTCGGCGTAGCCTCGTTCGGATTCCTCCCCGCCCGAAGGCAGAGAGTTCAACCGATCAGCCAGTCGACCGACTGACCGACTAGAGATTTTCCAAGCGTAGCTTAGATGTGGCACAGGGCCGAAAGTATGGGGCATCCAGTGAGGATCGAACTCACTTTTCAGTTGTAACTGATCTAGCGAGAGAAGCTTGCTAACAATTACACCACGCCGAGGTGCCCTAGATTTTCCAAGCGTGGCTTAGATGTGGCACAAGGCCGAAAGTATGCGGCATCCAGGGAGGATCGAACTCACTTGTCAGTAGTAAGTGACATAGCAAGACAAGCTTGCTAACCATTAAACCACGCTGAGGTGCCTCCTTCTCAACCGACGATATTTTTGTCCGTGTTTAATTTTATTAAGTTTATCAAACGACATGAAAAGAATTTACATAAAATAAATAGACAAAACTTGTCTATACTATTTAAGGAAACATGCATCAACGAATAAATTCTTTCTAAATACACGATTTATATATATATATATATATATATATATATATATATATATATCTCTCTCTCTATATATATATATATATATATATATATATATATATATATATATATATATATGCGAAGGGCGCAAAGATATATCATTTCCTCTGATAAAATTCTTTGTAACAACTAAATATATTACATAGACTTTTTTGCCATGTTGTCACTAAATTACCGACCATTAGTCCGATATCCATAATTTATATATATCATATTTTCCATATATACTACAGTTGCTTATATGTTTCCAGATTGACTCAAAATCACAAGAGATTTTGTTGGAACTACCTTCAATATATATATATATATATATATATATATATATATATATATATATATATATATATATATTCTCTTGAAACGCTATTACCGTGGTAATCTGGCAAATCATTGACTGATTATTCATGGCTCAAAAGGCTTAATCTATGCTGTCCTTCTCGGAAGTAGTGTTCGCCCCACGAAATCACTGGACTGCCATAATTGTATTTCAGAATCATTAATATGAAAATATGATCGTTGTGTACTTTCGTCACAAATATTGCCTGTAACAAGAACGGATGAGAGGTTATAAATATGTTAAGAGGGTTAGAAGGCTGTAAATTTAATTCATCTCCATTATAACAAATTTCCCAGGCGGCCAGCTAAATAAAAACGAGGAAAATGTACTCAATGCTAATGTTGAAAGATATATATCTATATTATAGAGATTACACGAAGGCATTTGATATGACAAGACATCAGAAAATCTTTGAAATATTAGGAAAGCTTGATTTACACCGAAAAGATTTTCAAGTAATCCCTAAGCTCTCTTGTGAACAGATGGCATTTGTGAATACAATAGAAAGTGCAAAATAAGAAACATGCATTTTCTCAATGGATTTATTCATACTATACGGATAAAGAAGAATATAAGTCCAACCAGATGGACATTATGTAGAAGATTATAGAAATTCAATTGAAAGAGAAGGTTATCAATGGCAGAAACACGAAAAGTTATACAATTAATTGTAAAAAAAGAACGCATGCATGCTTGTCAGAAAAAGGGGCATCTCAAGTTTATATTTACGTATCGGGGACGGCTAAATGGAGTAGGTGCCGAAATAAACGTATCCCGGAAGGGTAGTGATAGAAAAATGATCATGACATCATACAGTAACTTTATTGTACACACTGCTATGTTTCTCAAACACATAATTGTCCGATGAGTGGTCGCTTCACCTACGTTATACACAAGAAGGAATATGTCGGCTTACAGATGGAGGGTGATTGGAATTTGGGTGAAAATAGATTGGATTGCCAATATCTTCAATATAAGGCCTAAATTGTTATTAACTAGGTCTATTGTTAGATAGAGAAACCAAACTGTGTTGAATATTGGTTCTAATTTTAACTTTAAAATCTATACTTTTTAGTTTCCTATGAATCATTTTTTTTAGTTTATCTACCTTAATTTTGGTGGAGGATTTTACAATCATAAGGCCACCGTCTTTATATAGACCTATAATATCTAGAGTGATCTCCTCATAAGAAGTAAGGTTGTATAAAATATAGAAAACATGCAGATCAGAAGACTCCGCTGTATGCAATGAAACCATTGAAATGTCAAAGTTGTCATTAATCTTTGATCACTGCTCATTATTGTGGATGAGGACAGATCTACTACAATTCATTATAATACTTATCTCTTGGCGTGAGATGTTGGAATATACTTTGGAAAATTCCAGTGCCAGTGTAAAGAGGTCCTTGGATATGGAAGGGTAGAAATCGATGATATAAAACTGGATAAAAGTGCAGCTGTTTTTGTTGTCGATGCTTCTAATTCAGTTAATAACATCCGTGGTAGCAATCCCATGAACTATTAAAAGGCGTTTTTGGATCTGTTTATTAACACGTTCTAAGATAAATTTGATTATCTCTCCAGTCACCGATCTGGTTGGGTCTTTAATCCTTGTAGAAAATTTGGTCTTCAAAACTGGCTTATGGTCTTTAAGTAGAGCATAAGATTCCTTCGTTCAAAGTGCGGATTTTTAGTTTTACAGCAATATTTCTAGAAGTCGTGTTGATTTGATCAACACAATTAAAATTGTTAATATCTATCCTCTTGTAATTCTTAGTTTAACTATTTCTGATTAGTGCCATATAATCTTTGACCAATATTTGGTCGGATTTATTAATATCCTTAACTTACGAACATCGGAATTGGATTCGATTCGTTCTCATTTCACACACACACACACATACATACATACACACACACACGTATATATATATATATATATATATATATATATATATATATATATATATATATATATATATATATGTATGTGCCCACCAGCACACACATAAACACAAATCATTTGCATAGATAGATAGATATGCAATTTTCTATTTGCATACAGAATCCAAAATTCACGACCACAAGCACACACAAATCACATTTGCACAAACGCCTATATATAGAAAATATATATATATATATATATATATATATATATAAAGGCTGAAACATTAATATTCCATGGTTATAATTTATTACATTGGACTCGTAATTACGATCCAGTTCATGAGACCCACAAATTCAAAATGAAATCAGAAAAAATAACTTCGGGAATAAAAAATAAAATTTAGTGAGGGTGTATGTATGAATAAGAGTGGGTGACGAATATGAGAGATAAATGAAAGTTCTAGAGAGGGGTAACAGATGAGATAAGAAGTGGAAGACCTAAAAGAGAAGGTGGGGATTAAAATTTAACAGAGAAATGTTTTAAAATTTCTCTGTTAAATTTTAATTCTAATCAACAAATGCATGTAAATATATATATATATATATATATATATATATATAATATATATATATATATATAAGGTGAAGGTTGGGATTAAAATTTAAAAATAAAATAAAATAAATTAAAAAATAAAATAAAATAAAAATAAATACTACGTTACTTAAAAATCGAAAACCGAAAAGAGAAAATATACAAATAAAATAAATTGACCGAAATTCATCCAAGTAAATAAATAAAAAAACCAATCAAACAAATAAAGATAATCAACCCAAATAAACACAAATTAAAAACTGTTTCTGCCAAAATAATAGTTAGAATAAACTATAACACCCAACCCCCAAACGGGACAAATAGCTTTAATTAAATTCTCAAACCAAATCAAAACTATTAAATAAGTGATATAAACAAATTTTTACTACGTTAATAAAAACACCGAATAAATACAAGTAAATAAATAAATAAAAAATAATAAACAAAAAATAAAATTAAATAAAGACAAGTAAAATAATTTAACCCAAATAAATAAATAAACGACTTCCGATAAAATAACCGCCATAATAGACTACACACAATGCACCACTGACCCGTATATGTATAAATAGCCGAGAAAAATAACAACAAAGGTGGCCTTACGATTGCATATAGTATGAAACAGACTGTCGCCTGCAAGTGTTGACTTCTCTGTTCACTTTTATATTTACACACGCTCTATCTCTGATATTGAGCACATTATCCCATAAAGCACACCTTAAGACTATATTTCTTTATATATATATATATATATATATATATATATTAATCACTAATATTATCAATATCTATATCTATCTATCTATCTATCTATCTCTCTATCTATCTCTCTCTCTCTCTCTATATATATATATATATATATGTATGTATATATCTGTATATATATATATGCATTTGTGTCAATGTGATTTGCGTGTGTGTGCTGGTGGGCGTGAATTTTTGTTTCTGCATTCAAATAGACTATTGCATATTTATAAACATTATACTGTAGGAGACAATAAATGAATGCATTCTTTTTCCCAGTCAAATTAATCTGAGGTTTTCAATAAATTTGTGAAATTACTACTTTTTTGTTGTTTTCATTAAGGTTCTTACTCAATTTTTACGCATTTGCTCAAAGCTTTTTGTATTTGTTTTCAATTGTCCTTTTACATAATCTCCAGTTTCAAGAGTTACTCTGAGAGCAAAGCACTATGTGTCATTTATTTAATTCCTTGCGTCTTTTGCATCTCAAATATCCTTGATTGCTAAAGCTGATATAAAAGTCATTTGCATCCAAAATTACAAGATTATGGACAAGATATTGAATTCAAATCCTAGATGGAATCTAATTCCAAAATTTATTTTAAATGTCATTTTTTCGACTAATAGTTTTACCTGTGTGGGGCTAACGTTGGTGGTTCGAGTAATACGCGTTCCGACACAGAAATAACATATAAAATGCCACTGCATAATATCTAGAATATAAGATTTGATTATTTACACTGGACTGAAAAAAGTGAGAAATGCTTAAAAATACATATTGAAATGTGTATAAATATGCAGAAACATGAATGCCGAATTAAATATATGTGCAAATGTAGTTACTAAATATTTTGGCATAATATTAATTTAGTATAGAATTGAAATCTGAGTGGGTGCATTACATTTCTATTCTTATGCTGTTATTATATTCTAACTGGTTAATGCAAAGCAAGTCTCAAAATGGACGTATCAAATATTGGACACGTTAAATTATTTCTTATCAAGTAAATTTCCATTTCATTTTCACCTCTTCAGAATCGGATTATACGTTTAAGAGTCTCTGTCAGTTGAGCGTCAGCTAAAGTATTTTGACGTTTGAAATAATTAAAATAACACTTGAAGAGAGATTTACTCATTCTCCCTCCCCTATATATATATATATATATATATATATATATATATATATAATGAATTGAATTGAGAACGAAAAATATATATAAATTCTAACATTCACAGCCTTAATTCATGAGGGCTCGATACTGATAGTAAAAGAAATAATTACTTCAGACTACTACTTCCCAGTCATGTTTCTGCTCAGGCGACTTTGGATAATCCATGAGCCAAAGTAGTTTGAGCAGATATTGTTTCACTCTGTCACCTTTTTTGCTTTATGTATATTTTTTCTCAAACAAATGGAAAAAAAGGAAGTGACGTTTCACATAGGGCTTGTTTGCAAGCAGAATTGTTCATAACCATTTTTGGTGCAATTGAAATGCACAAAAATGAAGTTGCGTCTTTGTCGTGAGTAAACAGTTTTTGTCTATATGGAACAAATTATATAATATATATTATAATTTTTCATATCTCTTTTAATATATATATATATATATATATATATATATTATAATTTTTCATATATATTCATATATATATATATATTATAATTTTTTCATATATATTTATATATATATATATATATATATTATAATTTTTTCATATATATTTTATATATATATATATTATAATTTTTTCATATATATATATATATACATATATATATTACATAACAAAATCAAAAAATTACCTAATATGGAGTTGGGTATAGATATATTTCAGCCAACGAGGAGTTCGTTAGTCTTCTTCAATCCCGGCGTCCATATTTTCCTGACGGAATTACTAATTGAAAATTTAACTTTAAAAGCAGTCGAAATCTTTAAAATTTAAAATTCTAATTTCGAAACGAACCATCTGTACGCCGGTATTAAACAAGACTAACGTACTCCACGTTGGCTGAAATATACCTATATCCCACCTCACATGAGTTAATTTTGGATTTTGTTGTGTAATATATGTTCTGTTATAAAAATATATTGATCGGCTGTTGTTTTCCTTGGCCAACCGGTTCTGTATTAGTTTCCCGGTACCCTAGTAGTTTCATTCTTTTTCAAGAGTTTTCAATGTTGCTGTGTTCACTATATCCAATGTTTTTCCAGTGATTCTGATAGATTTTTCCTTGTTTTCACATTTTTTGTGTGATGAGTTCTAATTGTTTATTCAGTAGTTTGTTTGTGTCTGGAAAGATAATTAAAGTTATTGCAGCAATTATAATTTTCATGAAAAGGTAACAACAAACCACCCGAACAAATTAAAACTACGTATAATTGGAGAATAAGAATATTATCACTTAAAGGTAATTGCTAACAAAACAAGGCAATATAACAAGCCACGGTAAAATCATCTTGGAGGAAAAATAGTTATTGTTACCTTCGCAGACCAAACTAACTGCTAAATAAACGATCAGAACGAATCTCAAAATGGAGACATCAAAACAAACTTTTTTTTTATCTTACTTAAAAATTGAAAACTTAAAACAATAAATAAAATGAAAATAAAAACGAGTGAAATAAATGAATCCAAGCAAACAATAAACAAATTAACAAACCACTCCTGTCATAACAACCGTTAGAATAAAACGAAAAGAAGAAACAAAATTAAAAAATAAATAAGAAAACAAGTAAAAATAATCAATCCAAATAAATTAAATAAATAAATTAAATAAATAATAAACAAATTAACAAACCACTCCCGCTAAAATAACCGTTAGATTATAACAATCAATCTAAAAATAGGACGAAAAATAACTATAATTATCTTCACAGACCAAAACGAACTACTATATAAACGATCAGAACTCATCTCAAAAAATGTTACTACGTTAATTAAAAAACGAAAATGTAGTAAATACAAATATATAAAATAAAAATAAATAAGACAAAACAAGTAAAATAAAGTGATGCAAATAAATAAATCCATAAACAATAAAAAAATTAGCAAACCGCTCCTGCCAAAATAACCGTAAAAGCAGACTGAAAAAAATGAATAAAAATACAAAATCAGTAGGCAAAAACAAGTAAAAATACTCAATCCAAATAAATAAATTGTTATTGTAAACCCTTCTACAGTAGAATGAAGTGTTTCTCCTCTCTTAAATACAAACTGCGAGAGTCAGAGAAGGGGAGTGGAGCAGTAGACGGGTATTTTAGCAATTTAAATATTCCTTCGTTTTCCTTTGCGTGGGACCAGATTAAGACGTTTTGAATCGATAAGTTTTTCACTTTTTATTTTCGAAACTTTTTAAACTTTTCATTTCTGATTTTTGTGTATATTTGGTTTTACACTTTTTCGTCTCTTGTTTTTGTTTCTTTTCCTTTTTTGTGTTTTTACCCTCCCCCTGTTTTGATTTACGATATCGTATTTCTTTGGTTTTACGTACTTATTGCTTTTATTCTTTTCTCCACGTTCTCTTTTTTATTTGGTTTATAACTTTTGTATATATGCGTATATATATATATATATATATATATATATATATATATATATATAGTCAAACCTAGAGACCCAGACAAACCTACCGAGGTTTCACCTAAGCGGATCCCCAGGAAAGCTGGCTAAAGAGGTAAAAAAAGCTATGTAGTTACCCATATATATATATATATATATATATATATATATATATATATATACTACCAGCATGTTGTTCCTGCGTTGCCCGTGCTTCATTTAAAATCGTACGCGTCATACAGCAATCGCTATCACTTGACTTAAAATATTTTCGCCCTTCCTTGCCTTTAAAGGAGTGCCCTTTGCCATACTGGTGTTGCTACATGCCTTACTTCTTGCCACTTCTCACACTGCGAATTTTTTTTTTAAGCTCTATACTAAACATTAAATCTGTTACGAAAAAAGAACTAAACAAAATGAACACAAAACGATCAGCTTTAAAAAAGGACTCGTAACTGGAAAAACCGATTGAATAAAGAATGTTGACAACAAATAATGTTTCACACCCAACCCATTTCTGCGGAATCAGAATCAATGTTGAGTTTAACCAAGCGAATTGAGCCAATTTTTCCCACTTGTGACGAATGCAACTATCGATTTTTTTTGCATGCTAGCATGCCAGTTAACATTCGTGTTAGTCAACTGCTGGCTCTCACGTTGGCCAATAGAATCTTCCGGCCTATTCGTGGCAGACAGCTATAGGCTGTCACTCTAGTCACTAGAAAATGGCCGCAAACTACATGAACACTGCCGTAGAAGTCTGAAACAATCGATTATTTCCACTATCGATGGTAGTTGGGAAATGCAAATTCGGTCTTGGCCTTGCCGTTAACTTGTAGCATGTGCATGTAAATTTTGGTGCAAATCCATCGAAGATTGCAGCCGTGCATTCGTTACACACTCACACACATCCTGCCTTTATATATATATATATATATATATATATATATATAAATATAAATATATATAAAATCAAATTAATATTTACATAGCAAGCAAAATTTTATTTGTTCGGCCGTATTTATGCAAACATGGCTGAGAAGTCTGAGGCACAAACGGTGCCAAGCCACAATACGCCATCGTCGGAAGAACGGCCTGGTGTAAAAAGAGGCCAAAAAAAGACTCCCAATATTATAACCGCCTAAGAAGCACATATGACGCCTACATTAAAGAAAATGAGCTTCTAACGATACCGGAAGCGTTGGATGAAGTAAAAACAAGAACTATTTCGCTGTTGACCACTGACGTATGAACCTGGAAGCTTGTCGGTTCAGCAGGGAAACAATGGAGGTAGCTCTGAAGAGCCTTCACATATGTCCGAAGATTTTGGCCGGCAAGTCAAATGCCTTATGGAACCTGTTATTAGCTATGGAAGGAGAGGCGAAGAGGCTAGCAGAAAGCACCCTGACTAAAAATCCGTCCGCTTCCAAACGGAATACATGTGGACGAGAGTAACCAAAATCATCGTCCATTGGATTCCGGTAGACATCAGTGGCGATGGTCTGGGGGCCTTCTTTGCCGAATACGTTCCAGTAGAAGAGGTGAATGCGAAAGTGAGCAAATCACTAGAATGAGTTTGCATGAAATTCCCAACATGTTGATGTGAATCATTGTTGAGGGAAGGCGACCATATTGTTGGGCTTATGGGGAGTTGGAACATATGTCCCGGTAAAAAAAAAAACAAAAAAAAAACACATCGCAGCCTGGCCCAGTGGTAGCAGCTTCGGAAAAACCAGATGTGGCTGGAAAAGTGCCGGATAATGTATGGAGGGAAGGGGAAAAGAAAGGGACGGAAAGCTCCAAGCCCTACTCCTCAACAGGAGGCCCCAAAGCAACAACAGTAACAAACCTTGGAGAAGCCAGAGCTTGAAACCAAAGAGCCAGGACCCCAATTTAAACCGTGGGAAAGGTAGCGGGTGTAGGGGGATCGTAGCTTGGTTGATCTTATCAATGAATTTGGTCTCATTGATAGATACCGGATCGATCACCCCGGGGGGGGGGATGTGGACGTGGGTTCTTAATTGGTCTTTTGACCCGGTGGTTAGCTACCTGGACAGAATGTTAGAGGAGCCGGCGTAGACTTGTAAGTTTGGCCCACGTTCCACTTCGGATCACAAATTGCGAAACACAGATTTAAAGATTTTGGCCAAGATCATGCAGGAGCGTTTGCAGTCAGTTGCCGAGACTCTGTTGGGTCCTGAGCAGACTTGTGCTTTGAGGGGCCGAAGAATTCAGAGCAATCTGCATCTGATCCGCACGAAAATAGAGGGTGCAAAAGATGACGATTAGGCCACACTAATCAATTTGGATCAGTCCAAGGTATTTGAGAGGTTTCACCGTCGCTACCTTGCTGGTATCTTGCAGGCCGCCGGATTCGAACCCGACTTCTGCCGCTGGCTTAGCCTACTGTATCGCTCTCCTAGTGCTGTGGTACAGGTGAAGGGAAGCTGTCAGGTGCTTTTGCCCTGTATAGGTCGGTTCGTCAGGGTTGTCCACTGTCGCCCCTACTTTATGCTTCGCCGGCTGAGGGGTAAGGCGTGCAATCCTGGAGGGGCTCGAGCCAGGGTTTCAGCGTACGCCGATGACGTATTTGCTTTCGTGTTGCCCCGTTTCGATATTCAGGCGGCACTGAAGGCGCTTAATCCGTACGAGAAGGTGACAGGGGCCAAGATTAACCGTGACAAGTCGTCCGGCTTGCGGTTAAGTCCCTGAAGGGGGGCGATATTCCAGGTCCCTTCGGTTGGACGGACAGTCCTGTCCGCATTCTTGGAGTGGGGTTTGGACACGTCCTCCAGCTGGAGGAAAATTGGTCTGAAGTACGAGCAAAGATCGACGCGGCCAGTCAGACTTGCCGTCGACGGAGTTTGTCCGTGAACGGGCAAGGCGGAGTCGTGTGCCACTTACGTTTTCCCGATTGTTATCGATTGTCCATACTTCCTTTCTGTTTCGATCATAGGAAGCAGCTCGAGCGCTCGGTATCCTCCATTTTATGGAGGCGACGCAGGAATCGGGTCTAAAGACGAGTCTGTGCAAACGTCCGTGTCATGGGGGGGACTGGGAATGCCACAATTGGCGAGCCACTAACTCGCCTCGAGGTTGGCTTTCCTACGCTTTGACAGGAGATTCGATTATGGCGCGGATTGTTATGGATGCGTTCCCTTTCCTTACAATCAATCCTCCCAACTTGCAGGTTGAGCGCAATCGTAAACCCTGGGATCAATCGTTCGGCCTCGTTGGCTGTTCCTCTGTCCAGTGACCTTTCTCAGTCTAGGAAGGTCTTCTATCATCATTTAGTGGTGGGGTCGCGTAGGATTCCCTACGTAAGCGGCTCGACTTGTCGGAGGATGAGTTTCGCTTTTTCTGGTCTTGAGCGCCAGCGGCGGATTATCGCTGATCTGGAGATTGGCTCGGAATCGTCTGCATCTCAATTACAAGGTCTTCATATGGGGCTTGGCGGATTTGCCAGACTGTGAACGCTGTGGCCTTCTCACGCCTTCTACCATTGTCCCCGGGTCCGCCCCCTATGTCGGCGAGTTGACGGCTCGTCTCACTCCGAAAAGCTCGTGCTCACTGATCGCGCATACGCGTGTGACAATGTGTCGCCCCCGTCTTCCGGGGTGAAACGAATGGTGTTTCTGACGCTGCTAGCTACGGCCCGAATGGTGATTTGGACGACGCGAACGGAGGAAATCTTGCGAGGCAATCGTATTTCTCATCAGGATCTGATCGGATTCTTTGAGCATCAGCGCAAGATGATGATTAGAACTGATTGAAAACAATTACATTCGGCAGTCTTCAGCGAAAGGTGGGTGAAAGAGGCGAGCTTGGTTGGTTTGAACGAGGCTAGCCTTAATTTTTTTCTTTTAGGTCAACCTATGTCACATCGGGGCGGCTTCCTCTGGGGCTCTCCCCTGGTTAGTTTAGTCAAACTTTGTGTACCTAGTTAATGTGAGTAAGTATTGGCCCCGACTGTTCCCGTCCACATCTTTGGTTATGATCCAGGTTGAGATTCCCAACCTCCCCAGTTTGTTCTGCCCCCCCACCCTTTTATCTCCTCTGGGTCAGCTTTATATTTTCCCATGTCCGCATAATTTTGTATCCTTTTCCCACTCCCTTAGCGAGAGAGTCTCTTGATTTTGTGCAATGAGCAGAATACAGCGGCCTCTCTTTTTGAGGGTTGGACCGGACTTACTAACATCAGTTATGTTTAGTTTGCCTTGTGTTAATATTTTAGTTTGTTATTAGGTTCATTCCCCTCCCTTCTCATTTTATTAATCCATAATATTTTTAATTACATATATATATATAATCATTATAATTTTATGGGATGGGCCGCGTTTTGCAGGCTCATTTTGAGATAATGCGGTATTGTGGTACATGGACGATTGATTGGTAACGGACGAGTTTTTGTAGTGATTGGGCAAATTATAATGAGTGAATTGGCTGTGAATCTGATTAGCTAGGTATAAGATAGTTAGAGACCAGCTTCTACCCATCCCCTTTTTTGGTCTTGTGCCGCAATTGTGTATCAAAAACACAATAAATAACATTCTACTTATTGCTAACACTATTGTTTTGTATATATCTTTAATATACTTTTTCAATCTACCTTCGTCTTCCGTGTCTTTCTTTCTGACCCCTAAACAGGCCACAACAATTTGTCGGCGAAGATTCGCACTTCACGTGGACTCAAAAAATAATTGCCGTTGCCAGTGTCCACAACAACTTGGCGACGAAGATTTACGAGGATTTTGCGTGGACCACCTTGATTAAAAAGAACTCTCTCAAAATACGGAAAATCGATTTTTTTCGTAACAGACACACTTATCATGGAGGATTTCAAAAGTATTATATTAGAACTTGTAAAATACCAAAATGCACAGCAATTACAACGACAAGAAAGAATGGAAGAAAAGTGACAAAAACAATTGGTCTCTCAACAGGAAAAATGGTAAATGAATTTCAAAACGAAAATTATTGCCAAAGCCAAAGAGGAAAATCGAGAAACAGCTCGAACTTCAAATGGAAAATCACAAGAGACAGCTCGAACTTCAAAAGGAAAAGGAAAATGAAAATCAAGAAGACAGAACAGCTCGAACTTCAAAAGGAAAATCGAGAGAGACAGCTCGAACTTCAAATGGAAAATCAAGAGAGACAGCTCGAACTTCAAAAGGAAAATCGAGAGAGACAGCTCGAACTTCAAATGGAAAATCAAGAGAGACAGCTCGAACTTCAAAAGGAAAATCGAGAGAGACAGCTCGAACTTCAAAAGGAAAATGGAGAGAGCTCAAACTTCAAATGGAAAATCGAGAGAGACAGCTCGAAATTCAAAAGGAAAATCTAGAGAGACAGCTCGATCTTCAAAAGGAAAATCGAGAGAGAGCTTGAGTTTGAAAAGGAAAATCGAGAGAGACAGCTCAAACTTCAAAAGGAAAATCGAGCGACACAGTTTGAATTTCAAAAGCAAGTGTTAGAATTGACAAACCGTAGTAATTACATTGAAAACGAATTTTCTTTTTCGCAAAACACCATTTGGTGTGTTATAGAGAATTTTTCATACAATCCTGAGGAAAACATAACATTTGCGTCATACTTTAGGAGGTATGAGGATTTGTATACGTCAGATTGTGCGAATTGGAGTGATTCTTCCTCTGAGGAAACCTGGCATAGATGAGCACACAAAATTCGTTAACTACATTCTGCCCCGTAAGACTAATGAATTGACATTCACCGAAGCATTAGAATTACTAACGGAGCTCTTCAACCCAAAGACATCTCTTTTTCATAAGAGATGGAATGGGTAGATCACACTAATTTTGCGTCAGTTGTAAACAAGCACTGCGATGATTTTAGACTGGCGGAGCTAAATGCGAATAACTTCAAATACTTGATATTCGTGCAAGGACTAGTTGCAACAAAAAAAGCAGAAATTAGGCGAAGAATACTAAACAAATTGGAGAATGAGCCTAACATAACTCTACAGTAGATCGTTAAAGAATGTCAGAAGTAAGTCAGCAAGGTTAAAAAAATATCGAAGAAGCTGGTATTGCTCACGTCAAAAAAGTACGCTACAAACAGAAACAAAGTCTCCTAAAACTGAAGCAAAAAAAAAAAATAAAAATAAAAAAATAAATAAGTTGTCCACTAACCCTATGCTACGGATTGTATGTTCCGGAATGAAATAAAAGTTACATTCGTAACCGAGTCAGACACCAAAGTTCGCATTGCTGATCTAAAAATAAAACCAATAGCTGCATCAAAAATATAAGGTCGGACGAGTGAGACGGTGCTAATATCAGGAAATTCGTGCACATAAAAATGTTAAACAAAAGTGTGGAATTTCAACTAGATTTGTGTTCTGATTAACTATCATAAACTTGGAAACATAAAAAAGATTGGGCAAGCCAAACATGATAAAATCTAGCAAGACTGCAAGATTAGTAACAGGAAAAAAAATTAAATTCGAGGGAGAATTGATTACAAATATAACGTTCAATGCGAAGACTCTTGAATTAACATTTTTCGTACTGAAAAATTCTAACAACCTATTTAGCACTGACTGGATGACACAATTCCAGCTTAGGAATTTGTCTATAAATTTATACTGCCAAAAAATTAAACTACAAGACAACGTCCAGCCAGTGTTCAAAAAGAAGCGAAATGTGCCTTTTGCCTCGTTGGAACAAATTAACGTGGAATTAGCAACAATAGTAAGACCTGGAGATCTATCGAAGGTAGAAACAAAGAACAGTACATCTCAAGAGGCTTAGCTGCTAAGAAAGTGAAAAAGGAAGAAATTAGCAAAGGTAAACAATGTGCTTCATGTTGACAAGACGAAAAAGAGGAAAGTTCTTGTTAGAGGTAAAGTAGCCAAAGCAAAGAAACTGGCTCAAGGAACACATGATTCTATCCCTAAACAGTGCTTCAGTTTTAGCAAACTCTGATCTGAAAAACGCTGTGTTGGACGAAAAAAAAAACCTGGACCAGTGAAAGGGAGTAAGCGTTCTATGCAAAAGGTGTCAGTTTCTGGAGAAAACAACAGCAAAGGCAGCAAAAAACCGGACCAAAAAAAAAAAAAAAAAAAAAGAGACCTCAAACAAAAGTTCGCAAGCTTGTTCTACGTTGAACTTGGCAAAACAGGTCAGTTTTAAATTCCTAGCCAGATGTAAAAAGGTAACGCATTTTTTTTTGTTTCTTTGAATAATGTAAAACAAGTCAGGTACCTGTTAAAAAAGATTATTTCTTCAGACCCTGCAAAGTTAAGAATTTAGGAGTCGGGTGTTGTGATAAACCCTCTTTTAGTATAATGAAGTCTTCCTTCTCTCATAAATACAAACTGCGAGAGTGGGAAAAAAGGAGAGTGGAGTAGTAGACACAATGCTAAATCTACTTATTACTAACACTATTGTTTTGTATATATGTTCAATATACATTTTCAACCTACCTTCGTCTTTCGAGTCTTTTCTTTCTAGCCCCTAAAGAGGTCACAGCATAAAGTCAATAATAAACAAATTAACAAACCACTCCCGCGTAAACAACCGTTAGAATATGCTACAATAATCTGTCTAAAAATTAGACTAATAACTAGCTTTAATTACCTTCCCAGATCAAAAATAAAAAAACCCGACTAAACAAGCTATTAGAACACATCTCATTTTCTTACTACGTTACTAAAACATCGAAAACCAAAAAAAGATCAATAAAAATATATAAAATAAAATAAATGAAAAACAAGTCAGATAAATTAATTCTAGTAAATAAATAAATCACTCCCGCCAAAATAACCGTAAGAAGGAAGTACCAACAATGCGCCACTGACCCGTAAATATAGTCGAGAAAAAACCAACACATGTAGACTGATAATTGCGTGTAGCACAAAACAGTCTTTCGCATCTGAGTGTTGACTTCATGTATATATATATATATATATATATATATATATATATATATATATATATACGCGATTGCGTCCAGCATGAAACAGCCTGTCGCCTCTTAGTGTTCACTTTTATATTTATATTTACATAGGCTCTATCTCTATCTATATAAATATAGCACACCTGAAAAATATATTTCTTCACACAAACACACGCATATATATATATATATATATATATATATATATATATATATATATATATATATATATATATATTGCTCTTTTATTTATAATTTATAAAACACACTTCCGATACGTGGCAATAATATAACCAACAAGATAAATAATTTATGTCATGATGTCTGGATAAAATTATGAATTTAATTTAGATTTCAAATTACATAATTTCTTTATCAAAGTTCGGAAAATTAAAATTCATTATCCGCTGTGAACACTGCACGAAAATCAAGTTTATTTATTTCTTCTCATCCAGACAGTGTCTTTGCTCATGACACGAACACAGACGATGTCTTAGCCCGAAACGTTTAAATCAAAAGCAGCTGATCACGTTGTCTCATTCCGACCACCAAGTGCTTGTCTATGGATGCACTTCCAAAGTGGAGGGCTACCTGGTTGTCTTTCGTTTAGCTTACTGTTCACTCCTTTTTGCGTTTTTCACATCAATGGCCATGCCTCCCAGCTAAACGGACCAAACACAAGATAACTACTCTTTTATGTAGATGCCGACATAGTGGGCTATAACTCAGGATCGTCTGAACCATGATTTCATAATCATAAGTAAAGGTGATTTCATAAAGGTGGCTACACCTGACTACCTCGAATATTTATTTGATCATATATAATTGAAACATTTTAAGCACATCTGCTTTTATATGCTCTCCGCTTATTGATATATTTAATAATATAATTGTATTAATCAGTTAACGTTGCTCGTAATTTATATGGTGGTAAAATTAGAAAAATTTCAGGTTTCACTGGAAGAAATTAAATAACATTTCAATATTATTCTATGATCTGGATAATGAACGAATCAGTGAATGTTTCAGAATAAATTTACACTATTGAAAAAAGACTATATTTTAAAATAACCTAGCTTATCTTACAATTTTATATTAATATAAAGCGACACGGTTTGGTATGCTGACATTCTACGCAAGATTAAGGTTTCACAGGATGACGATTTGGTTTAATTCAATTGTTCTACTCCAGTAATGTGTCTTGTTTCAAGTTCTTTTCATGCCAACGCGAGGGCATGCGCTGATTCTGATCTTCATAATGATCTGCCTGATGTCACCAGTTCCCATTTTAGCTTTTATGGAGAGGATACACCTCTCCTAGTAGTAAATTCGACAGATCTGACAGAGTAAGCTTGGCGGCTGTTCTTAACAAGTACATGCAATCACAGGTTAACTTTAACGTTAATTGTAACTTCTCCAAAACAAAAATTCTTTCACTTAATCGTTTCAGTGCACCAATTCTCTCTGCCATCAGCATGGCTCATGCTAAACACCAGGAGAGCAAATATTTACCATTTATTGAACTCACGTTTTCCAGTGACATGAAGTGGAGTGATTATATCGAATCAATTGCTACTTGTACTGCTTGGAAATTTTGTTCTCTGTGTCATACTACAAAAAATGTCTTTCTCTTTAGCATCGATCTTATGCATTGTATGCCGCTGCTATATAAAATATTATACAAATTCTTGGGGCAAGACATCGTCAGTCAATTCAAGAAGACCATCAATAACATCACAGACTGGCAGAAATGTTAATGCAGTGAAGAATTTGTTAAATTCTGCGTCTGTAAGACAGCCTCACTTTAAACCTATATCCTCGATAGATATTCTTATATTCTTCCATATTAAATAAACAACCTGTTATATTTGTTGTTGGAAATATATCACAGAAAAAATAGATAATTGCTTTCTTGAAATTAACCATTAAGGTTTCGAGATTTAATAAGGGATGTAAATCCTTCAAGCTGCTCAGAAGTCTGTTGTAGGTTACGTATGATTTACTAGGTAGCAAAATAAAAAAGATATGGTACGCTAATATATCTTATGATAATATTAATAACTGGCAATATATATCTAGGCTACATTTGAATGTGCCATCGCAAGCCCAATCGTTATTATTAACAAGGCCCTAAGGTGCTAAACACTAAAATTCTATCCGGATCTTCTTCACCACTATTATACAATAAAAACGTCCTCACCATTTTCAAGAAATCTATATTCTTCAGGTATTACATACCCACTCATTCCAGTTGGGATCGGGGGAGTTTGGCTTTTCTTCTGCATCAAAACTCAAATACTGTGAATCTAATGTGATGAGGTCGGTACTAAAGACAATGAATTATCATATAAACCAGAGAAAGTTTCTGCGTACATTTTTGGTTTTGATGGATGAGATGGATAGCAATGCTTGCCAAATGTTTACATAGAGATAAATTATCATTTTTCAGCACGGTATGCATTCTAGATTTACTTTCTTCAATCTTCCATAATTAAATATTTGTATCTATAAAAAGAATATATAAACATAAAATGTCTTAAAATAATTATCGGACTTTGTCCATTCCATAATGTGTGACGTCATTTGTTTATTTTTGGATACACTTTGAGCAGATATAAATGTACGGGAGAGATTCATGGAAGATTGAAGTTTAAAGGCAGTAAATTCGAGCTTGCTAATCGAACGATCCTCTGTGGCTCGATCGGTTAAGAGCACGTCAGGCTAAATGACGGTTCCGTATCGGAGGACGAATATCTTCTATGAAAATGTCTCGGACATTCAGACCGGTAAATGTTATAAATACTCTTTATTATAAAACAGAGCATTTACCTAAATATTTTATCTATAAAAACAATGTATAAACATAAAATGCCTTAAAATAAGTGTCGGACTTTATCCATTTCATTATATATATATATATATATAAAGAAATATAGTCTTAAGGTGTGCTATATTTATGGGATGAAGTGCTCAATATCAGAGATAGAGCGTGTGTAAATATAAAAGTGAACATAGAAGTCAACACTTAGAGGCGACAGTCTGTTTCATGCTATATGCAATCGACTAACCTGAAACAGACTTGCTATCATATTGACTTCTATGTTCACTTTTATATATATATATATATATATATATATATAACGATAATGACTTTATCAAGGCAAAAATAGGATTTATTTTGTTACAAGTTTCTATATACAAAAGCATGGATATCATTGGTTTATTAAGATTTTAAAATTTCAGAACGTTCATGAGTATATAGAAGAGGGAAAAACAATATTTTTCTAGTTAGGCATTGAATTGGTTCCCCGAATAAGGCCAACTTATGCTTTAATTCTCTCTGCATATACAGGGCAGGATGTTGTAAACAACTGACTCCAAGATGTCTAAGTGGAGTCAGGTCCGTGCCCTGTGAAAGACAGAGAAAAACTCAGGAGAATAGACCGTCCGGCTAGCAACAGAATTCAATAAATGCTCCACTTAGACATCTTGGCGTCTGTTGTTATTAATATAGAAAGTCCTGCCATATGTAGGCAGAGAAAATTAAAGCATAAATTGGCCTTATTCGGGAAACAGGTCGTCAATTCAATGCCTAACTAGAAAAATGGTGTTTTTTTTATTGTTTTTTCCTTTTTCTAATCTTGGTATGTTTCAACACCGGTTGTAGCAAATATTTTTTTTTTCAATCTCTAAGTTGTACTTGCCGATGATATTATTTATTCTGAAGATGCGTCGGCTGAAATGTACCTAAAAAATTATTCGCTGTGATACTTTCGTATCCTTTTTTATTAATAGAATATGATTTCTTTTCTAAAGATCATTGATCCTACTATGGCAATAACAATCTAACTATGTTCGGGATCGGTATGGCCACAATTTCACTAAGACCCTCAACCATTCCATTCGTTTGCGAGCTAAAGTACGGTCCCTTTCCTATAAGATAGAGTATTTAAATTCTTCATCCCAACATTATGTTATTACTGGGAAAATTACATATCGTATCTCAAGGGTTAAGTGTCTCAATATTAATAGTGCTGATGGAACTTTCCTTCGAGATGAAATCCTGTTTTTCTCTGATATACTCAATTCTGTGAGATCTTAGTATCGGGCATTATGTGGTACCATCTGGCGCAATTTATCTCTTCCTGATAAGATTCGGTTTTCTAAATATTGGTAATAGAACTCGCTTTAGAAATTTAACTTATTTGAATTTCTTGATTAAAAAGAAATATTGTCATTACGTCGCAACAGATAGGCATATTATTAATCGATCCATTTATTTTTTGTCCGATTCTGAATTTGGTCCTCTCCAGGGGTTTGAATTTTTGTATTCCTCTTAGGAAAAATGAGAAAATCGTTTTATTCAGTGGTTTTGAAATGCTCTTTTCCGAGTTCGATAAACATTTGCCTAATTCTGAGGAACATTTGCTTCGTCTGAAAACTCGTTTGAAAGACTTAGCATATAATTTCGTCTATCGATTCCCATGGGTTCTCCTGGCAGAAGAACTATTTTCAAACGGCAAAAATCTTAAAACTAAGACTGATATATGTACTAACAAACCTGACAAAAGTGAAGTTGTAGTAATAATAAATTATTCCAATTATGTCCATAAAATTGTGTATTTTAAATGACAGTAGTAAATTTCGGAAATTAGAAGACTTCATTTGAGACGATGCCTTAAAATTGGAAATTCTTCTACAGAATAGATTCTTAGAAAATTATAAGAAAAGTTTTTGTCCAAGGAGATTTATTTATAATAATATTCGTCCCGTTAGTTTCCAGCCTCCTTGGATGTATGTGTTACCAAAGATTCATAATGTGGGCGTTCCACTTATTTTTCTCTGGTGTGCTCTGCCCAGCATGGTTTGCCTAAGTGTCTTATTGAGGTTCTTGATCCGGTTTTTGTATTCTATTCGGATTATCATGTACCTGACTCGTTTCAATTTGCTGCTTATATGCGTAAATTTAATCCTAATCTCGACACTGAGTATTTCGTGTCGTTTGATACGTCATGTTTGTTTATAAATATCCCGCTCGATGAAACAATGGAAATTTGTGATGACTTCTTGTATCATGTCTCCGCAAAGCTGCCATCTTTTCCTGGGGTTATCTTTGTTGTTTTTGATGGAGATGCCTACAGTCTCTTTCAGATTCGACAATTGTTTGTGCCGCCAGATAGACGGAGTGGCAACTCACAGGACATATTTAACAAGCTTGTGTAAATAAACTGCTATAATGACCAGAGAAGGCAGTAAGTGATTGAGCCATATTTAGAGCTAGAGTGGATTAGAGTGGATTATGGCCATGATTGACAAAACCCTACAATGAAACTATATACAATAGAAACATGCACAACATTGTTCACACTAGCACTGGTAAAAAATTATGGAATTAGCACATCAACATAATGTTCTCATTCCATGATTTTTATGTTCATTTTAATTTTTTGTATCAGTAAATATACTTATAATATATAAGACGCAAATACTTGTATCGTTAAAAATATTTTATAATATTTGCAAATATCTTTAAATATAGATTATATTTTTTGATTAATACTATATTTTTCCATGCCACGCTGATAAAAATATGATAAAAGGAATCTTGAATTTTTGAGAACAAAAAAGATTATAGGATAATCTTTTAAATTGCGTTCCTAAAACAAACACCAGTAGAAACGTGGATGGGAAAATCGGCCTACAGTTAAACAAAGTGTTATTGCAGACAACAAGAATCAGTTGGGAACGCCTAATTGAAAGAAAATATAACTTTCACAGAAGAGTTGTCAATGGGGAGTATCGTAGAAGTTGTTCAAGAATGCAATCGATATTAGAGTTTTTGGAAAGGCGTTGGTTGTCCTCTGTCAGCTGTATATAAAAATATAGTGAAAAATAAATGAGTTGGTAAAAAAGAAAATAGACAAATTAGATCACGAATGACATCAACGTGTCAAGCAGAAAAGTCAAATCAATAATCCTTGAAAATAGAAAATGTAAAGCAAAACAAAACTAAAAAGGGATTAAATGTGAGAGAACCATAAAACATCGGCTAAATGAAATGGGATTTACGAGGATTAGTTGAAAAGTTTTTAGGCTGATTACGAAGAAGTAATGCTATAGCTGTGAAACATTACACGATTTAACTTCAAATCTTCTAATTCATAACTGTATCGTTTCTTTCCAGATAAACCGAAATCTGATTTTTCAAAGGTGAATTCATCATGTTGCTCAAAGAAGTCATCAACAACAGATGTTATTATTACAGCGATAATCGGTCCTAACCAAGAGTTTTTGCATTTCGAGTAACCAGATGATACTCAACTTAGGAGAATATAGAAGGTTCTCAAGAGGTTCAAAGCCACAGTCAATTACAGCAGATATTGAAGCCATTGACTGTATTGTCCTGATGAAACAAGACACTTTCCGTAAGTTTTCTTGGGTGTATGGTCTTGATAGCCTCAATAAGTTGGCATAATTCTTTCCAGTAATAATATGGTGCTTTTAAAAATAATGTATAAATAAAATGCCTTTTGCATCCGAAAAAAACTGGGACC
The DNA here is from genome assembly GCA_903632075.3 of Acanthosepion pharaonis. Taxonomy (NCBI): domain Eukaryota; kingdom Metazoa; phylum Mollusca; class Cephalopoda; order Sepiida; family Sepiidae; genus Acanthosepion; species Acanthosepion pharaonis. Next base: position 582,678 of record CAHIKZ030000156.1, read on the forward strand.
ATCACTTTTCCTGCAAATAAAGCGACATAGGTCTTCTTTCAGACAGAATGTATTGTCTCTTTATCTCTCACTCAAAGTGATGAAACCATCTTTCGTTAGGAAATGTTCATGGAAATCAACTGGGTTTGTCAGAAATAATTTCCGATTTACTTTAGATAGGATCAAACAAATGGGATTTTGATCAAGTTTCAGAAGACATGATATTCACCGGGCAGAAATCATCGTCATGCCAAATTCACTGTGCAGAATATTTTTTAACTTTCTCATTTTCTCGACTAATACTATGCACGGGATGTACTAATCGTATTATCTATTTGATTTAGAGTCAATCGCCTGTGAACAATGTTGTCCTCGTTGTTAACAGTTTCAAAATGTTCAGACATTAGTCGTTTTTCAGACACACCTTTAACATCGTATATTCAGTTGTCCACAGTAGCACTATTGATTAAGCTGGAACGCTATCCTCCTTGTAGCAACCATGTCAGCATGAAAGCACTTGGGGGATAAAACCTTTTTTTTTTGCAGGTACTTGATAAAACCACGTTGCCAGGTTTTATCCATTTCAAGAGAAGTCGCTACAAGTTTAAGTCTTTTTCGAACAGTGAAATATCAATTTACCTGGAGACGAAAAAAAAGCATTTATTAATAGGAAGAGTTGAAATGAATGTATACAGGTTTTCCCAGCTCTAGCATCATTCCTTAATTATGTGCCTGTGAGGCTATCGGCCCAAACACGAACATATAAAAAAATCGAAGGAAAACCAGCGTTAACACACGGACCAAAGAGCATAAGGTTAATTGGGTTAAATCGAAACAATCTTGGTGTCTGGTTGATTGTCTGAAAGTAAGATTCTGCAAGGAATCAAATATTTGCATTGGGATAGGCGACGATGGTGAAAATTCTTTTTTGTTGGCACTCAAATGAAAGATAAAATCACTGCCTGAGGACAACAAGGACATCTGCAAATTCATTCAGGATGTAAGGTTGGATTACAGTTAAAGGACCAGCGGTTATAGCAATCATTAATTCAAAAATCCCTTTACATGATAGATAGATAGATAGATAGATAGATAGATATAAACAGAATGAGATAGGAACAGAATAAGAAAGGAACAGAATGAGATAGATAGATAGATAGATAGATAGATATTAATAGAGATATATAAAATAGATATATATGAACAGAATGAGATAGATAGATAGATAGATAGATAGATATTAATAGAGATATATAAAATAGATATATATGAACAGAATGAGATAGATAGATAGATAGATAGATATTAATAGGGATATATAAAATAGATATATATGAACAGAATGAGATAGATAGATAGATAGATATTAATAGAGATATATAAAATAGATATATATGAGCAGAATGAGATAGATAGATAGATAGATATTAATAGAGATATATAAAATAGATATATATGAGCAGAATGAGATAGATAGATAGATAGATAGATAGATAGATAGATAGATAGATAGATAGATAGATATTGTGGCATTTGAATAAAGGGAAGTCATTTTTCTGGACGATAATGCATATTGGCACAGACTAATTGAAATTAAAAGTTTTATTTTGGAATCTTAATTCAATTATATAGCCTGGGATCAGCCTAGATAAAAATCCAATTGAAGGTTTATGGTGGAATTTAAAACAATGTCACTGATAATGTTTCATATATGCGAATGTTGGAGCAAATATGAAAAGAATATTGCTTTAAATTACTGCAATTTATGCCTCAAAGAATGTAATATATTTTTTCTTTTCTTTTTCTTGTTGGTGAATTTCCTAATTTTGCATCAAAATGAGGTTATTCCATAGTATTTCCGTTTATATAGATTGGAAAATTGTACCAGTAATTTCAACACTTCGAATCTAGTTGGTATATATATATATATTTCAGAAGCCAGAATATTCGTCTATTAAATAAAATATTATACGTATTATCTGTTGTTAGCTTATTTCATACTAAATATGAAAGCGTTGGGAACATTGTCTAAGTGTGCTAATTCCAAACTTTTTGCAAGCGAAAGTTCTCTCAACATTTCGACTGCTGGGCTGATCTTCAAGTGTCTGTAGATTTACTCGAAAATCTGTGGCTATATTCTTCTGAATCTGAAGACGTTTTGTAGGAAAATTCCTCAACTAAAAAATTGAATATATATATATATATATATATATATATATATATATATATATATATATATATTTGTTAATGTTATATTCTATATTATAATTTTTTCTTTTTATCTAACCTGTGTTATCTGCAAACTTCAAAGCTACAGACCGGAGATGGGAATTCATTGAAGATGCAGCATTGCAAAGGTTACATTTGAAAGGCTTCTCTCTAATCTGATACCTAAGCGATTTTAGTTGTGAATCAGCAATGTTTTAGTCAGAAACATGTGATTCAAAAAAATCCGTATAAGAATTTGATGTAGCATAATCTAACTTGAAGCCGGCCGTGCTTCCCATCAAAGCGAAACATTTAAAAAAATGACGTTATAGATAGATAGATAGAAAAATAGATACATAGATAGATAGATATTAGAGTATTTTAAATGATTCGATATTGGTTGTGCATGAGTAAATAAATATTTTCCAGGAATTTCTCTGTCGCCAGTAACGAGTGTAGTTTTACGCGATGTTTTAATGGTAAAATCTGCTAAACAGTTTGATATTTGGAGATTTTCCTGCGGAGATATTGCCAGATGCCATGAACTTTTAGTCGGCGGTGTCTCTGTAGTCGTTGTGTAGAAAGGGTAACTCTATTGAGTTTTAAATCTCCATAGGCTTTTAACACCCAATGAATCACAAATTTAGAGATCGGTTTGTGATATGAGATTTATTTAAATAGAATGGAACGTTTGTTATCGAATTTAGGAAGCGGGTAAATTATTTTAAAAATTTCAATTTCAAGTATTACTTTATTATCCCTTATATTTATATATATTTTTTTAATCTTAACTTCCCCATCGGTAGATTCTTTATTGTTTATATTTGGAGATAGATATTGGAATGTGAAGATAGATATTGAATAGACAATGAGTAGACTATTTACATTATTCGGACTATTGTCTTCATCTTTGTCGCCATATTTATTACAACGTTTCGGCCGTTGTACGCTCTGGTCTTCTTCAGGTGGTTGGAATGTCGAACTGAACTCTTCATTTCGCTCACGGGGGTAGAATGTTCTAGTTATCAGTTATCTCCTGTTAATTCCCCTCTTCAAGTTCCTCACCTCCTTAACCAGGTATTGAACTCACACTCTTTTGGGTCCTGTCACTGAATATAACTAACGACTTTATCCACTGTGCCATGAGGAAATCTTTGCATGAATTTCTGGGTATTATAAATCTAATGTCTTCAGCAACCATTGCTCATATTGCAATTTTGGCTGTTATCATTTCATTTTTTACCAGAGCTCATATTGCAATTTTTGTTGTTATTATCGCTTTTCTCTAAAACTCCTTATTACTGGATCCCATGGAGCACATGGAGCTAAGACAGTCTACCCCAGTGAGCGAAATACAGGGTTCAGTTTGACATGCCAAGCACCTGAAGAAGGCCGGTGCGTACAACAGCTGAAACGTTGTAATAAATATGCTAATAAATATTCGGACAATAGTCCGAATAATGTAAATAATGTTAAAAATATATGTTTGAATAATGATCTGCTGCCTCCTTATACACGATATATACATACATATATATATATATATATATATATATATATATATATATATATATATATATATATATATATACTAGTAGTAGGCCCGGCGTTGCCGGGGATATAACAAAGAGATAGATCAAGTATCCACCATCATAAAGACTGAAAAATAAAACTGAGGTTGACGGACACGCATGTCTTAATTAGATTTTTTTTTTTTTACGGATTGGTCAAACCCAAACTCAAACAAAAACATTGTTTTCAATCGTTATGAGTCTCCCGATTGAATTGAATAATTAAAAACATTTTAAATCAATTAATTTATACTATTAATGCTCTGTAAATTTACATTGAGCACTATTTTGTAAAAAATAAAAATATCTATAAGAACACCGGACCGGATTATATATCATACTGTTCTTTATATATATATATATATATATATATATATATATATATATATATATATAAAATCGGCCTTTGGAAATAATGAACACTTCATTTGTGTCTTAAAAACAAATTAAGCCTGACTTTGTGTTAATGTCGAAATTACTCAGAATAAAAAAAAAATATGTATCAACACGGTATTTGTCTCCCTTCTTTTAATACGATATCAAAAAACTCATTCGAGTATATGGACAGGTTATTTTGAAAATAAGCTGACAAAACTTGTGGAAATTATTCAATGAATCTCGCCTCAAAGAAACATGTCGCAAAAATACACCCAATATATTTGTGTTACAGAATTGGGGTATATAATACCTACAGAGTTATAAATTTTTGGCAATTTGAAAACGTTTCTTGAACGTTTTCCAACTCTAACTAATTTATAATTCAGTCCGATTGTGCAATATACTGTCGACACGGAGAACGCATGCATTAGCAAAAAAAATCTTTTATTTATTTTCTACCCATTCTGAAGGATTATATCTCTCGATTCGGAAACTTAAAGCAAAGAAACTTAAAGTCACTCATTTTCTTTCTTTTTTACTCACGAGTAGCGTGAGCTTGGGTTAAATATTAAAATTTCCTTATTTAATATGCATGCACAAATACACACACGCGAGTCATATTTCGCTTTCGATCTGATGAAGCCTAAATATTTTCGAAAAAGTACATTTTCATGAACGTTTTCCAATTCTCTCTCTCTCTCTGTATATATATATATATATTTATATATATATATATATATATATATATATATATATATATATATATATGTGAAGCTCAGAATGTCACTAAAATTTTAGAAGCTATTCACAAAAAAAACAACATTTATCAACAAAATTATGCTACCTGCACCACTCCCTCAAAGTATATATGGCAACTCAAAAATACACATCTAAACTCACAACTTATATTAATTCTTTCCATGAATAGACCAATATCCAATGCAAGCATGTTAGCTCAGCGTTCATAACTAAAATTTCTTTTGGAGAATCAATTCTTATCCATTTATTCGCCAAAATGCAAAATTTCTCTTCGTCAGAATTAATGAAAGCAGCTAATTTGTTTGCATTACAAGCATATCTGTATCTGATTTGTCAATCATTTTCTTTTCGTCAATTTACTTTTCCCAGTTTTTCACAAGAAAAATAGTTAAGGCAATATTCGCACGCAAAACACAGAATTATTCGTAAAATCCAAAATATACGTCAGCTGTAAATAAGCCATAAAATATTGATCACCTGTAAGTATAAAATCAATCCATCTTTTTGTTATTATCACTTTGTAACTAACGTTACGGTAAACATTATTAAAGAAAATTGCGCCCTCCTGTAAGTTTCGAAACTGCGTCTCCGTTGGCTGCGGATAACATCGTTAAGTCACTGGAGCTTATACCGACTCAGCTCAACAAAACTTTTGCCTATCAAATGCATGATTGGCAAAAGTTTTTCGTGTCTTAGATGGTATAAACACGTCGGATCAAACGACAGTTTCAGCGACCAAGGTGTACGCAGGTTCGAAACCTGCTGGAGGCCGCATATTTTTCTTTAATGTTTTCTAAAATATTCTGGTCAATAGATTAAAATAAATAAAAAAATAGCGTTTAATATATAAACTACTTCATTATGTTTACCCACTAAAATAACGTTCAAATCGATACAATATGCCGAATTAATAAAAAAAATTATCACGTCTCTCTCTGTATATATATATATATATATATATATATATATATATATATATATATATACACGATTTAATGTGAACGAAAACAAATTCTGATGTTCCCAGCATTAAATCAAAAGATGGCTCAATACCGATAGCAGAGCAATATTTATTTATTATAATTTTTTTCATATAGACAAAAACAATATACTAACGTCAAAGATGCAACTTCGTTTCGGTGCATTTAGAAGCACCTCGACTGGTGCGAACCAAAATTGTTATGAAAAATTCTGTTTGTAAGCAGGCAGCTCGTGGAACATCACTTCCTTTTATCTATTTGTATGAAAAAAATAGGTACATTTAATTGGGGATGTATATGGATAAAGAAAAATTAGGAGAGGCAAAAGGGTGACAGAGTGAAACAATTATGCTTGTTGACATCAAGGTTTTAGGCATGTTTATGAATTAGTTAACATTAAATTACGCTTAGAGCAGATATGAACGTTCGTAGGAAGTTTGAAGTTTAAAAGCAGTAATTCGACCTTGCTAACCAGACACGACTTCCATAGCTAAACTTATATAGCATGTCAGGATATATTTTGTAAAATTATCCTTGATTGGTTGGAAAAAGAAATAAGATTGAATAGACACATATAAACTGCAAAACAGGTGTCACGTTGTCGGGTTAATTCCTAAATTTCGAAACTCCTCCTAGGGGACGCTTTCCGGAACTATAAATATTCCGCGATAATTATTCACATCCTCTTACTTTTTACGTCAACTTGTAAATTTCTTTGCGGGTGTAGGCGATTATAACGCGTTTCCTTTTTTGAGAAACACATGAACAATAAATACACGCACACATTCATACGCACATTAACTCACTTCAAATACATTAGACCAAAAAGTGTTTCCACATTCATTTGTTACACACATCATTGTCTTTTACACTTGTAACTAATTGTTATTAATTTTCATTACATGTGTTTGCTTATATTATATATATATATATATATATATATATATATATATATATATATATATATATATAGAGAGAGAGAGAGAGAGAGAGAGAGATAGATAGATTTCGCATCAACAATCATAAACGAACCATACGTCAAAACAATCCTTATTCCCCCATAGCTGAACACTTTAATCAATCAGGACACTTATTAGAAAACTGTAAATGTTTATTGATAGATTCCGGTTTCAGTTCCACATATACACGCATAAAAAAAGATAAATACCGGATTTTAAAAGTAAATTCATATAAACTAGGGTTAAATAAAGACTTGGGTATTTTAAATCTTTATAAATATTTCAATAGTTAAACATTTTTTAGATATAGTTAAAAAATTTTATTTCTTATTTTATTTTAAAAATTTTTTTAAACAACATCTAAGATATTATTACAGTTAGATTTACGTTAGGAATATTCGTTCCATATCACGTGACGTCCGCATCCCTCGACGGACGCTACTTGTAAACAAACAGTTATTTCTGAAGAAAGATTGAGGCCAATGTGAAATATCAAATATATATAAATAAATAAATACTTTCATAAAATAATATTATTATTTTTAAATTTGCAACTTTTTTCTATATATATATATATATATATATATATATATATATATATATATATATATATATATAAAAAAAATATACTGAAAAAAACAAACAAAAATCCTAATATGCGATTATGCTGTTTTAGTGTTTAATGTCAACGTCGGACGTTTCGGTCTAATAGACCATCTTCAGGACATATTCATAAAACATAATTAACATAGACCATAAACAATTCAACATGAAAAAGACGATGAACATAAAAGCAATACCAATCCAAACAGATAACTGAAATCTTTTATAAGATCAGCGTTCCGTTTAAATATGATCACGTCGTCGTCACGTGGGCGATGTTGTGAAAACGTATTTCTAAAATTTGAGTGTTTTGAATGAAAAACGAAAATAATTTTTATTTTGATCTAAAACTTATATGTACGTTTGTTGAGCATTAATCTTGATAGAAAAGGGGAAATATTAAAGAAGCCAGGCCTAGTGTTCACCGTGCGTGAGATAGATATTATGCCTGCTTCATAAATCCGCCTAAGATTTTTATTATGAAAATATTTTAAAATCTTCACAGAATCAAAATCGAAATTATGATCAGCTTTAGTTGTATGTACAACTAAAGCATTGTTTAAATTTCCGAGGCGAATATCTCGTTTATGTTCGAAATCACGAGATTTTACGGACCTACATGTTTCACCCACATATTTTAAGTCACAGTTGTTGCATGAGATTTGGTAGATGCAAGCATCGGATGTAATATGTTGCTTGCTGGTGTTATTTAATAAACTACGGATAGTTCTAGTAGGTAATATTGTAGTTTTGATTTTTAACGCATTTAAATTATTCGAGATACGTTCGGTCAAATAGTTATTTCGTTGGTTCATTTTCGTTTTTCATATTAGGATTTTTGTTTGTTTTTTCAGTATATTTTTCTTCATACTGTCGGATCTATATCCATATATTTGCTTACATATATATATATATATATATATATATATATATAACGATTTATATTTTTTTACTTTATTTTTTACGTGTACTCATATACCAAGTCGGCCATATTTGTTGTGGGCCTTTGAGGAAACACACGTTTTTGTCTCTCAACGTAGAACCAATGCCATTTCGATAACTTTTTTTTACATTTTTTTTTTGTTCTCAACAATACAAAATGTGGGCATAAAGCATTGAATGACCAAACGTAACTTCACCCGCATAGTCTTTGAACTCATTAACTGAAATACTGATCTGAAAACATCAGAAAAAAGCCATTTGACATTAATTAAGTCCCCTTGACAATTGTCGCGGAAATACTTAGGTGTTGAAGAAGATAAACAGAACTTGATTGCTAACGGAAATCCGCTGACGCTATCAGCTGTAATTTTGAAAAGGCCACATTCGTAAAGAAATTACAATATGTGATATCATTAACTCTGTAGCCTATTGATTATCATATTCTTAAGAGGTGTGAATTTATCTTTTTGTCTATCGTTTAAATAGTAATCAGTTCGTTCAACTTTGAGGATAACTACAGTATTCTAAGTGTCCTCCAGATATTTTCTACTTCAGCCGAAATTATTTCACCAGCAAATTATCCCTAGTTATTTCATTGTGAATTTTGCGGCTGGAATTGTCTGACAAATTTTGAAACATATTTCCGCATAACTGAAGAGTAATTTCATTAGACAAGCACAACTCCGACGCTCACGTGATTATTGAAAATAATTTTGTTGTATATATCTGTAGGTATGGAGATTTTGAGTGTCCTCTGTGTCCACTGGCTCATAGAGTTTTTAATTGTTTTATACCAAGCAAGGCAATAAAGTCACTCCGATAAAAGTTATTACAGAGGATATGTGCCAAAAAATAATTATTAAGGAGAAAGAACAATATAACGGCAGGACATTAAAAAAAAACAGAAGATAACGGCTGATATTGTATTGAAATATTTGAAGAATAATATTTGATGACTATGATATATATATATATATATATATATATATATATATATATATATATATATATATATATATATATATAACACAGGTACTTTTCTGTTTTTGCATTTGTTTTATGCCTTTGTCGAATTATGCCTAAATCCATAAATATATTGTTATGTTTTACTGAAACACAGGCGCACACACGCATTCAAACATATATATATATATATATATATATATATGAAATGAGTATTATAAACAAGTCATACATTCAGGGAGGTGTTCAAGAGCTCATAATTAAATTAAGGAGCATGTATAAAAATGGATTGAAAGTTTAGATATAAAAGCCTAAATCTCATAAGCGATAAGGTTTCATATTCGGGATCTTGGTTATATATATATATATATATATATATATATATATATATGTATGTATGTATAGAGAGAGAGGTGAGATACAAAGAGAGATACATAAATATATCAAGATATTAATTAATTATTAATGATTAAATAACAAAAGATAAACTTGAAATTTGGCGATTAAATGCGTGGAATCTGATTCTTCAATAGAAATTTGTCATTCATGAAAATTGTGCTATATTGCAAATGCTGGATGTTCGTTTCTTCAGGGAAACAATTAATAGAAATTCTGTGTTTTGGCATATATATATATATAATTTTTTTTCTCCCCCAAGGAATTCAGAAAAAGAACTACTATTAAGGAGAGAGGGCAATAAAAGAATTAAAATTAAGAATTAAGATAATAACGATCGACATTGCATTTAAATTTTTGAAGATCATAGATATCTGGGAAGCAAGAAGGCGGAAGATAAATGTACAACCGAGTTATGCGATTGAAGAAACTGATAGCATAGAACTTACGGTTACAGCTAGCCATTTCAGCTGTAAAATGATGAAACTTTGCTGTAACGCTTACATTCATAAACTCAAGGTACCGCAAAGGAAAGTTCATCAGAACAGTTACCATGAAAGTATAAATACAAATTACATAAGAAGCGACGTTACGGTGGTTGGAAATTCACAGAAGTCGAGATGCCAGGACAGACCAATAACATTGCAGATTCTTCTTGGGATTTTATGAACATTTTCTAAATATATAGCAGGAGGAACAGACGAGCAATATTCAAAACAAGGACGAATAGTAGACTTAGAAAAATGTAAGGTATCTTCTGGTAAGACTTTTACCTCTTCCGCTTCATGTCATGTGAAAATTATCTCGCACCACACAGGAACACACGTTGCAAATGATTCAATATAATCAATACACTTCAAACCAGTGTATAATATGCGAACAGGAAGGTGCAGTGAGTTACTTCCTGTATGTTAGCATCGACCATGCTGATGAAAGTTAAAAAAGGCTTCTATCAGATTGTTAATAACATCAGCTTTGTTTTCAATGAGTTTAAATAAATAAGCTCTACCATGCCTCATTCAACAACAGGTTTTAGTTCATTCTTTCAGATTAACTGCCAATTTGACTTTATCGAACCAATCAGACTTAGTATTGAAACAGGTGTAAATAGTTGAGTCATCAGTATAGTTACCGAGTTGAGAATCGATGAGACGAGGAAGGTCATTTATGGAAATTAGATACAATGTAGGGCCAAGGACAGTTGTACTTTGGCAAAAAAAAAAATGATTCATAGAACTGTGGCCATTGATGACAGCTTTCATGTTACGACTTTCAAGAGAGATTGAATTAGTTCAAAAATTCATCCTCAAATACGATAACCAAATGCACTCCCAAATGCTTTCGATATCTCCAAGGCAACAGCCTGAACTTTACTATTATTATCTAAATCTTATAGACTCTTTCAGCAATAATCGTTATCATACCAACATTTGAACTAGAGAAGCGAAAGCCATATTGCTATATCTAAAAGAAAACCCTGCGAAGTCAGAGGCTCACTAATTCAAAGTTAGTTAGAGCCGCTAATACTTTGCCAATACGAGGTAGAATGCTTATAGGCCGTTAGTAAAGAATCATGTTGTCTACCTGACTTTGTATATATTGGGTCTACAAATGAGGATTTCTAACAAGCAAGTATCAGTAAGGCATTCATTGTATAGTTAAAAGATAACAGTAGCCAGTTCAGGAGTACATTGCTTAAGAACTATGGCGGTGTTAACATCATGTTCATTCCTTTTGTGTGAACTAAGTTTAGAAATGATAGTTGAAACCATGGAAAAAGTTGTATGCAAATCAATCGATAGAGACTTAGTTGTAAGGAGAAAATCAGGTAACGGTATGCCAGGTGAGTCAAGAGTAGAATTTAAAGATAATTTACTAGTAAAAAATGTTAAATCCTCAAATTGAGTGAAGAAAGGCGGGGTAGAAAACTTACTCTTATTTAACACACTATCACACAGCCGCCAGTATTCGCGTGAAACAAACATACTAGAGGATATTAGGTGCCTCATTCTATCAGCAAATAATAACACCCTCTTTCATGACATGATTACAAATAGGCGTAAGTTTTATCGAACTTATTACGCTGGCACACCCGGAAAAATGATTTCTTTGGGTTACATCGGCTCAACAAGCTGGTGTGAATCAAAGAGAAGATTGTCGTTTCACCTGATATTTTTGAAAAGGTACAAAAGCATTAATGCCAGCTTTAACACAAGAACATAGCACCGTGGCACAATTCTGAATAGAAAGGTTAAGAATATCAATCCTTGGGCGCCTCGAATAAAGTAACGAAATGAATCCCAATCAGTACGCTGGTAACAGAAAGAAGACATGTGAATAGGTTTGTATCTAGTAGATGACTAAAAAGAAAACAAATATATACTACAGTGTGTTCCTAATTACCAAGAAGACATAGTTGTAAAGCTTTGCAAGCGTTAAGTAAGGAACAAATCAAGCAAACGAGAATCTTGAACAGATTTATTAGGGAATTTCACTATTTGACTTAGAAACCGGGTGATGGAAAAAATTAAACTATATAATATCAGCATGAGTAACATTTGAAGGCTTAAGCCATTAGACGTGAT